>JBBPOL010000455.1:0-13068 GCA_038091435.1 Leccinum variabile | reverse complement strand
GTCGAATTCGGGGCCCAGAGCGGATACCCTCCCTTGGTCGGCGTCTTCATCGACGTCAGCGTTCCGCTCCCTCTGAGACCGCCGGAGATCACTTGGGGTGTTGTCGATGTATACATAGGGCCTTGCCCTCTGAAATGTTGTTAGCGTCATTTGCGGGCATAGAAAACGTTGCTCACCTTTCTCGACTCGCGAGATGCCCCGGACACTGCGGTTGTTGCGGACGCCAGTGAATTGTCGTCCGCCAACAACGGTGAGGCCGGAACCTTGAGTGGGGGCAACGCCTTGTGCGTTGCTCTATTTGAGGGACCTGCGGGCGCAACCTCGGGGACATCTACATCCATTGGCGCAGGATCGTAGACGCTGTGGATGATGGGGGAAGTGATGATGGGGGGATCATCAACGGCGGGAGCCGTGATGAAAGGAGGTGGGGGAAGGAGAGCGGGAGGTGGGGCAATAGAATCCGCAGCTGGGGGGGCAATAGTAACGGGGATGGAGATATGCGGGGCTGTGGTAGGACTCTCGACGACGGCGGGAGCGTCGACTACTGCGGGAAGGTCGACTTGGGTGGGGGGTTCAACGACGGTGGGAGGATTGGCGACGGCGGGAGGGTGGACTTGGGTGGGAGAGTCGAAAAGGGGGTCGAAGAGGGTTGCAGGGTCACCGCGGGTGGGAGCCTGATCGACGATGGTGGGTGGGTGAATGCTAGCGGGAGTGTCGACGATGGTGGGAGGGTCAACGCTGGTGCGAGCCTGCTCGACGATGGTGGGTGGGTGAATGGTGGCGGGAGTGTCGACGATGGTGGGAGGGGCAACGCTGGTGCGAGCCTGCTCGACGATGGTGGGTGGGTCAATGATGGCGGGAGTGTCGACGATGGGAGGCGGGTCTATGGAGATGGGGTTGGTGATGATTGGAGTGTCGTCGAGAGCGGAGGGACCAGGCTGTGGGTCTGCGGGAGCGTTGGTGGCGGGGTTGGGTACGAAGGGGTTGTTAGACTGCTGCATGGCCGCCCCCCACTCATCGCTCGTGGTATCGGCAGCAAGGATCTTGTCGTACTGTTCATCCGTCATGCCGGAGTGGATGGTCGCATCCGCCGCCATGTTATGCGCTCGGGTTAGGGCATCCTAGATAATTGGATCCAGTTAGCAACGTCAATGATCGTAAGGAATTGGGACTCACCATTGCCGCCACCCAATTCCTCACCCAAATCTGTTGGTCCTCCTGGAAGTCCTCGCTTCCGGGGGGCATTGACGCCTCGAGGGCCATGACTCGTTCCATAGCGTTGTCGCAGGCGGTCCGCGCGACGATTTTCGCCTGCTCCTTGGCGTCGTGAATTTGCTTAATTGAGCGCAAACGCGACATGTTGTAGTTGGAGAGGAGGGGAGAGGGGAGAATGAGGTGGAGAGGTTGCGGGTGGCCACTCTTATAATGTCGGGAACGTCCACAAACGCCGCTTTGGCACGCGCGACGCGTTTGTGGAAGCGCGTACCACACATGTCGCTTAATCGGAGTTTGCCGAGAAATGTAGCCCACACTATATTGTTCAACTTGTGGCGCAGTTCGGCGCGACCCGACCTCAATTCGCCCTCGAATGCCTCGGAGAATAAGGTTTCCACAAGCTGCATCAATAAAATACCCGCCAATTCATCTACCAGCACATAGTTTATGCGCTGGGCCATCCCAGCCGGGCTCGGTTGGTCGGCATGTGTGAACATTTAGTCGGTTGCCTTGCTGACAGTTGGAACGCAGCGGGAGAACGCAAGAGGAATTGTAAGGCTGGTCACAATCTAAAGAACTAAATATCAGTAGATAATGACCATAGGTTGGCGGACCAATGGGTCGCTGCCACATTCCAGACGGCGGATGGAGCGGACCTTCTCCCAGAAGTGAGCGGGTGTATTGCTGACATAATTCGCATCTGTCGGGGATTGGCATTTCAAAGTGACTCCAAGCAAACCAGGTCCACCATGTCCGCATGTTCACCATTTCTTCTTACCGACTCAATTGCTGTGTATCTTCAAGGTAGATTCCGCGAGTTATTAAACGTGGGGAATCCGCCCGACAGTCGGGAGGGCGGCGGATCGACCAAGGTTCTCCCCAATATCAATATCCCGACACCCGTCGTATGTGAAGTCGACAGACTTGCAGACATAATGGTGCAGGCCTTTTCCAATCAAGGTAGAGTTTTTAATCATCCGACTAGTTTGTAGACTAACAATCTCGCAGTTCTTGTGGAAGATTTTAATCCCCCAGAGGAGGCGGGGAAGGTGCTGAAGAAGACATATGCCGCACAACAGGGGATCGATAAGCATGGGGTCAATTCTAAAGAAAAATCTTACAACAAATTGAACGTTCCAGCAATCCTCGTAACTCAGGGAGGGGAAATCCTGGCTTGGTATCTACCCTCGGGTATTAGCGACGTCAACCAGGTAAGCCTAACTCGACTTTGTCCTCCCGCCAGATATCTGACCCACATTGGAGGACCAACTATGGAAATCCCTCATGCCGCTGGATGAGCCGTTAACACAGAGCATAACGCGGGACAAACTGTGGCGGACAGATGCGGATAACTTCCGCCCAGGTGCACAGCTGCGGGGATGCTTGGATCTCTCACCCGCATGGTATCCGCAAGGTCATAATGTGAGCGCACTATGATAATCGCGGACGTCGGAACAGTTCTGACTGACACCAGGCTCGCACGAGTAAGTTGCGCCCTTCGCAACTGCTACGGCCCCAGCACAAATACCATCCGACCGCCATCGCGTGGTTGAAACGCACTGGTCAGATGAACGCGCTAACGTCCGCTGCACTGAGTGTCATGCATCCGAATCTCTACAGTGCCGCAAGGAAGGTTGCGCAACGACTATGGGATGATGCGCAAGGCGGTGATGAGTCGGATATTGAGGGATCCATGTCGCATTGGCCATCAGTGTACAACGTTCTCTCCATTATGGTGAACCGACGCAGTCCCTATCACGCGGATGCGAACGGAAAACCTGAATGGATGGACATGTTGATTAGCGTCGGGAACTATGGGAAAGCGGAGATGATCCTCCCTGGGATTGGAATGAAGTTCCAATATCTTCCTGGGACCATGGTGCTATTTTCTGGGCGCCTGCTGCTGCATGGAGTTGCAGAAGCTGATGGCGACCGAGCATGCCTTGCTTGGTACATGAGGCGGGCAGTGCATCAGTCGGCAAATGTTCAAGATTGCGGATATGCGAAAGTCGCAGACATTGTATAATGTAGAGTAATGTTTCATTATCTACCGACCGTGTAACATGCCTTTCAGGGAATTGAGTCGGTCGGACACATGCATAATATCCATCTCCAATAAGTCTAGCGCAGCCACTTCTCTTTCAAGATCGTCCAGACAACTCTCCTCACGCCTATCCAACCGTTTCTGCATCATTTCATCTATCGGAGAGGTATCATCGGACCATAGGTTCTACTTGCGGGTCAATATTATCCATCGGATATCGCGGAAAGGTGAGTCTGACCTGGAAGTAAACCCGCGACCATCTTTCCATCGTTGTTGCATTGATGGAGTCAAATTCTGATGGTTCATCGGAACCACGCTTCCACCAGGCACCTTCGAAGTCATCATGTTTGATAAGGTTCCATTCCGGCAGAAAACCAGGTATTTGCTTGAATAGAGATAGGTGATCTTCGTCCAGTTCCGTTAGCTGATTGCGAAAGGCATCCGCATCACCCTGACCGCGCTCAAGGAACGCCGCCTCGCAATGGGAATGCGGAATGGGCACAGAGATGCGGGTTGAATAAATAAGGTTCGCCCGAGCATACCATTGCTAATGTTCGATGATTAACCATGTTGGAAGCGGTCAAGAGTCGGGTAATAGCCTTTTGACTCACATATTCCCTCGTTAAGTTCTTGTACCAAGAGGGCTGCCACTCTGCGGGCGGGAGGCTGATTAAATGGCGAATGGCTGCCTCCATGCGACATGCTGCATAAAATAGGATGCGATGCAACCGACTTTGTGATATGGTCGCTGCAGCCGCCTTGGTGAATATATCTGACATGATGATGGAAGTCAAAAGTTATTGATGACATGCGGCCGCCTCGCGGAATGTCCCACGCCTCGCATCCATGGCAGCAGCTCATGACTAAATCATACAGATCCGATCCGACCGACTAATCCGCACCCACCCAATCCGCACTGTCCCTGAGTTTATTCCACTGGGTCCGACATTGTTCCCGTAGGCCGGCATATATAGACGCCTGACGGGCAGCATAGCTTGAGTGGCCGTAACGATTTTGATCTTGAGCTTGTTCCTGACGGCCGCGCCACAGACTGGCCTGTTTGTTGAAATAGCGGATTGTCCATTCAAATTCTGCGGTCACAAGCTCTGTTTCCTCTTCCCATCGTTTTCGAGCGGCTTTCGCTCGCAACCAGTTTACGCGGTAGACTAGGTTACCGCACTCAGCACTGTGTCACTCCAGATACTTTCGGATGACTCACATTCCGACATCCAGTCATCTTGACCCCGGTCTTGAGCGGATTCCACTGTCCAAAACCATGCCAAGCTGGCATTACGATGACCGCTGCCATCCGGATTGGTAATGGCTGCGGAAACCTTCAAATCGGCATCTGTGAGCGGGCGGTATCGTTTCAATTCTTCCGACATGGGATCTAGCGACACGATCGCAGCCCGACACTTTTTGTATATAGCGGCCTGCTGCTGGAGAACGATGTCGACCTTGCGCACCCTATCCCAAGCTCGTGTCGTGGTCGCTTGACTCTTGGCATGGCGGACTTCATTTCGGAACAACATCGATTTCTCTGCTAATGACAGTCTCAGCGCATGCAAAGCATCGTTGGCCTGCCCGATGCGAAGTTCAAGCTCGTCCTTGGCAAGTTGGGCTAGCCCAAGATGCCCGCACATGTCCCCGCCAATGGTCGACGGCAGTGGAAGAATAGGGCAGTTGGTGAATGGGGGGCGAATGTCTTCGCGGATACCGCCAACCGCCTCCTCAACATCTTCATCGTTATCCGCAGCCGGATTGTCTTCGCGATCGAAGGACCATTCCGCACCATCCGCACTGTCGGTATCGAATGCATCTCCCATGTAAATCGACGAGTCGGAGATGAACCGCTGTATTTCCGACGACAGGCGGTCGGTACGTCGCGCAACCGCCAGTTTCTGTATCTCTGTTGCGCTTGGGCGAAGACCTCGGATATCCTTCCACAAGAGAATGGAAGTCTCTTCAATGTCTAAACCGCGGGCTAACCATGTGGCGCTTCCAGCCAATATATCTTTGGATTCCCTGCTCTTCTTGAGCAGCTGCATTTCCATTTGCCGCGCAGTTGGAGCTAATGGAAGGACCCCGCAATCGGGTGAGTCACTTCATAATCTCTGCAGCATATCCGCAACCTACCCTTGTTGGACTTCATTCGAAAAACATCCATGGCTGAAGGATCTCTTGCCCGTCGGGTCATTGCCCGATGCTCTTGCTGTTCCCACCTTTCTCGAGTGGCTGGGTCAATGGCCTCGTCGATTTCGTTGAAGTCTTTTCGGGCCTGAGCAATGCTTTTCCTCGCCTTTTTGAATTTCTCCGCCAAAGATTCACCTGATAGATAGGGTGATTGATGAGAATAGCGAAGTCTGGCGGATGGGACGTCCGCTTACCCATCCTTATCATTTTTTGGAAATTGGAGTCATTCATTTGAAAATCGAGCATTTCCTGTCGATGAGGGGCGGACATTGACCGAGCGGATGGTGATACGATATTCAGAATGGACCACAGCGTCTCAATGATTTCTCCGTCCACCCATCCGGCTCCATCCAAAAACAGCGGAGCATACCTGGGAAAGCATTCAGGCCTGTGTCCGTGTACATGCCATACCCCGATGCCTGGGACGATCTCCAAGTCGGAAGAGAGGGATAGGAATTCGCTTTTGTTCATCCGCCTTTTCAGATTCTTCATGTAAGCGCAATTGATGTCGTAGAACAGTAGGGCCCGTCGGATTCCCTCCATATTGTAGCTCAGAGCGTTGCTAAGGAGGTAATCCATATTCAAATGCCTTTCGCAAAAAATTGAGATACGTCGACCCGCATGTATGTCTCACGCACCGTTCACCCTTTTGGAAGTCCACTACTGCATGCGGAACGAAACATCCATGTCGCGCACATGCGGCGGCTCCTATTCCCGTGGCCTCCAAATTGCCGCGGTTTGCATTTGCCTGGTGGATCGCACGATGGTTGTTACATTCCGATTTCTAAGGCAGGCGGTTATCCAGCGGACTGACTACACAGCATCGGCCGCACCTCAACCGGATATTGTGTATCCGCCAAATATGTCTGATATGGCCTGCGGCTAACCTGGAATCCTCGACCATCCATTATCCACACTTGGTCTTCCGGGCGTTTGTCATGCAAATGATCGGCTTTGAAGTTTCCGTCCATTACAAACGTCCTTGTCAATTTCCAACTAAATGACCGTCATTAAGTGTATGCATCAGGTGCGGGAAACGTGAACGGACTCAAATGATGCGTCGGACCCGATTGGTTCGCAATTTATACCTGGTTGCGGACATGCCGCACAGAATAACACTAAGTCACCGGGCTCCTGTGGATTGGCACCTGCAAAGCCCTGCCCCCGCCATTTCAAAAGTTTGAGCACCCGCCACTTGCGTGATACTCTCAGAAGATCCCTGTACCGATCCTTTCGCAGGGATGGGTCAGTCCGCTAGACGTCATGAAGGAACAAATCCCTACCGGGAGTTTCTTTGGGAACACCGCCGTCGTAATTCGACGAAGTTTGCTGAAATAGTTGCTAGCGGATGTTCCACATTCCACATTGTCCCTGACAAAGTCATCTAGGACTGCGAACGTGAACACTGTCCGCGGATTTTCGATCGTAGATGGAAACATGCGGCTTCGGAGAAGTTGAATGTGCAAGGGAGCGGCATTTGGGCAAACACAATACTTAATTTCCATGTAATGGATCCCAGTGACATCCACAATGGTGAAGTATGTGGATCCTTTCGGAGGCTGCAAATAGGCTGGCAGTTCGGAGTCATCTGTGTCGGCCCACTCATCCAGCCCCGGTCCGACAGTATCGGGGCATTGGAATCTTGATGGGCACAGGTTTCCGCTGTGTCCGAGATGCATTTTCATGCCAGCCTGGCATGCTTCGGATCAATGAAACAGAATTTGATTGTGTCAATTGACTCACTATATGCAAAGACGATTCTGTGAAAAATGATCCAGTCCATTGTTCTATCCGATGAAAAGGATGTTTGGTATGTTGATCCCGACAGCAAAGTGTGCACAGAAGAGGACTTCCGAAACACAATGTACATCTGTATACACCATCTCCCCCACAGGCGGAACAAATCCTTTCATCTCCAGGGGATTCACTATCCAGTAAAGTTTGCAGATAATCCTCCAACTGAGGAATCCACTCCCGAACATAATCATTAGGAGTCTCAACAAATGGTAGGATCAGCGAAATGGGCACAAGTGACATGGAGCAAAAGAGAACCTTTGTGTTTGTCTTCAACCTTTTGATCGCAGGCATTTCTGCTCCGAAATCAAAAGAGAATGCCATTTCCGATGATGTACCTCGAAATGGGGTATGATACTTGGCTGCAGGGACAGGGGATCCTTTCATGGGTGTCGAGGGATTACTACACCCAACCGATGCTTCCAACATTTGACTCTGCACTTCTACAATCCTGGTCTTCCTGCCCCTTGAGGTATTCTTACTACTCCAGTCAACCCATACAGCCTTCCTAACAACTTTAGTGATCAGCTTGGGCATCGCAGGGATTCAGAGGTATGAAGTAGTTGGCAATGAGTGATTGGCACACTTTCTTCACTTCGCATTTCGCAGCTGTTCTGCTTGACATTGTCATCATACAACGCACTTCACAACATGACATAAAACTTACGGCTCATTGCAGATAGCCGGTGTTTATAATGACAGAACACGTTGTTATTGCATGCCCTTTGACATCGGCTAAACAATGATGACACATTGATTATGTAATGCTTTTACGGCAAATCTGGATAGCCGGCCGACAGGGTCCGACACGTTTCCGACCACGTTGACATTGGTCGGATCCGAAATAAAAATTGATTACTATTGGAACTCCATGACGTCGGATAATCGGAAGTGAGCCCCATTGGAACATAGTGCCTTCGGCTAATTTCCGCAATATCAGATCCATCTCCCAATATGGAATGCTGAATGTGTGCTCGAAAATGGAATCATCCAGTCTATCTCCCATTATGGAATGATGAAGGTCCGATCCAAAATGGAATCGAAGGACGGCACCGCAGTAAACAAAGTATTGTGCCAGCTTTGAATCTCAACCGCACGCCAGTTTCACATGGACGACGGTGACATTGCAATTTCCAGCAGTAGTGAAGAGCTATCCGACGCCCTTCCGACTCTGCGGAACAAATCCGACGAAGAGGAAGACGAGGATGTCGTTGCTCGGCAAGTGGGGGATAGTAATCCTAGAGCTGAAGAAGGTTGGGTTGACCCAAATTCCAATGATTTATGGGATGATGGTGGTGGTGTGGTATTCACCGACGGGGAGATACAAATTCTCCAGAATGGCAAATCGCGGTGGATGGGTTACAAAGGTACCGCCAAAAAAGAATTCTTCGACCAGATGGTTGCAACTCTGCAAGAACTACCCGTGATAAACTCATTGTCGGGTGAAGATTGGGACCTTCGCATTGTGGTACGTAGCAGCGGAAACTGAAGCACTCCAGCTCATAGATGATCCGCAGGCATATCGGAGGTGGTTGACCAACCACTCGCGGAAGCAGGTCAATCATAATCGGATGAAAGTCGGGAACGCCTGGACCCTCCGTTCAGTTATCCAAGAAACTCACCGAGAAGAAATCAAGGATTGGGTCAGGGAACGGCACGGTGGCCGCCTTGGGACCACCACCGCCCTCAAAAATCATCAGAAGGAACTCACTGAATACTTAGCGGACTTGAGTGATGAGGAGATTAGCAGGGCGGAAAAGCTGTCCCGAGAATGGAATCTGAAGGACGGACCACCAGCGGATGTCAAAGCACAGTGAGCTCAATACTTATTTCTCATGATCGAAATAGTTATGGAGTATTCGATCAGATGCGCGGAGGAGCATGCTGGCGATGTATTGCATGAATTTGCACGAGAAATGTGGCGGTCGTGTGGCATGCGGATTGTGATTCTCAGCGGGTTCAAAAACACCAGAGGAGACGTGGCCACTGCGGTGTATGTTATCCGCCCAGTTCATCTGTGAATTACCCGCTTAACCAACATAGCGGAGACTACAACGACCAGTTCAAGGGCGGTTCACGGTTCAAGGCTGTCAACAAATTGGCAGCGGAATGGCAGGATTTTGTTACAGAACAGCTTTCTGTAGGGCGGGAGCCGCATTCGGGCGAGGAGGAAGATTCGGGTGCCAATATCGGTTTCAAAGATCCCGGCGGCCGAGTCAAAAAACCGGATCCCGTGAGCTTTGTGACTCAGTCCGACGGGACTATTTGGCTCCCTGACCTTCATGGCAAGACAAGGTTAGAGCTCCAGACTTTGGTTCGGGGCTATGTAACAGCTAAGTACCGTGAGTTTGTTGGTTAGTTGCGCGGTGTCATGCCTGACTTTTGTTGCTTATCATTAGGTGAGGCATGCGGGAACCCTAAAGCCAATGCCCCATTCAAGAAGCTGCCAAAGCTGTACAAGAAATTGATTCATGGTCGGCATCTTCCCCCAGGATTCCAATTGCTAGGGGATCCCAGCCACATGAGGGTTGAGGACGCCAAATTGTTTCTCAACTTTCTCATTAAACGTCAGAAAACCGACCCATCGGACGTGTTTAAATTTACCCGATATCTCAACCACAAGGGTGAACTGCAAAAGGCTGAGAGCGACGATGACAGCAGCGAGGCGATCAGCAAAAGCGCCCAGGGGAAACAATCAGAGCACCGGACCCGACGATCCACCACACCTGACATAGTAAATGACGATGAGGATGGTAAGTTTGTCCGCGGAAATCACTGAGTGCGAAACGACTGAGGATGCAGATTCGGATGCAGTCCCACAAGGGCAACGCGGCCGCGCCTCAAACAGTTCGCGACCGCAGGATCCCCGCAGACATCCGAATGCGCCACAACCGACAGAACAGGAAGCCGACGATTTGCCTCCGCCTCCAAATCAGCTTGCTCGCAACAGGATCTCCAGATCATCCCCAGTGCGTGGATCTTCCGCTATGCGCGGATCCTCCCCCTTGCAAATTGCGGATAGAGGCAAGCGGGTTCGTCGTCAGCAAGGCCACCTTCACCACGCGCCAGTGGATGGTTCGGAAGGCCCAGGTCAATCTATCCGCCGACGGAATGGTGACGGATACGACTGTGATGATGAAAGCGACGAGGACGACCATCCTCATCAGCCCGCTCAACGCGACGGCGGGACGAAGCAGGGCTCCAAGGGCACCCGAACCGCTATCGCACCAAAGATTATCGAGACGCCTCAGAATGCGTCGGATGGCCACAGTATGTGATCCTTTCACAGTGGGAGTGTTGGACTGAAACGCCCGCACTCTAGACAGGAATGATCACGTTGTCGTCGACCAGGACGGCGAGCGGCGGTCCACCCGGCCCCGCAAAGTGCCAAAAGCCAAGGATGCGGACGTCCCCAGTCCAAGTCGAAAAGTATCGCACAAGCGCAAATATGGCGGAAATGGGAAGGTTGTAGAGAAGCGACAGCGCGGGACATAGCGGAGTGCAATCGGTCGGATGTGTCGACAAGTAGCTGTAATACAAATATGGCGGAAATGGGAAGGTTGTAGAGAAGCGACAGCGCGGGACATAGCGGAGTGCAATTGGTCGGATGTGTCGACAAGTAGCTGTAATACATGAAAGGTTTTTACAAAGTAATAAATGCCCGCCTTTCCGCAACACGGACTCGCTCTTGCTGTATCCGATCCAATTCTTCTAAGGCGGATTGAATCGCAGAAAAATGTTGACGCTGTCGAATGCGGAACTCGTGTAAGCGGAGTTCGAGGTCTTGAATGGCTCGCTCGACAGGAACGTCAAGTCGGGCATTGTAATTCGCATTGCGACGAGAGTCGGAAGATCCTGAAGTACATGAGACCCGACATCCGCCGTGCTAGAAACGCAATTCATACCTTTGCTCACGAGTACATTCTCCATGTGGGAGCGCAGCAGATTCCTTTCCGACGGAATCCGCATGGCCAGCACCACGTCGGCATAGTGGCCCGATAATGGGCGCAATTCTCGAGGCCATTCACGCGTATTCCGATCGTAATAACCAAGACCCGCGCGGCTCAGCGTTGGCTTCGTATCTTCATCTGGTACCTGCTCTGAGTCATGCGAGAGGCCGGAAGTCATCAGTCCACGAAGCTGCAACTTATCCTCCGACCCAATATCAACTTGAAGAGTATCCGCTTCCATATCAATATCGAGGCCCGCAGTCAACAGCCGACGAAGCTGCGACTTATCATCCGACCCCGCATCAACGGTATCCGAATCCATATCAATATCACATGCGGGAACCTCCGGCACGCTGTGCTATTTGACAGCAGTTAATATCGGCAATCAATCATTGAGAGCCGAACATCGCTTACCGGCATCGGGGATTCGCTAAATCGCCCCTGAAAAGCATTACGAAGTGTTTCCCGACTGTCCGCAGGATTGCGCCCAACATGGGATGATGCTGTAATGCCGCCAGCCGATGTGGAGCTTGGGTTGCATGTGACCGGTGAAATCGGAGGAGCTGAAGGGAACTGCAGATTGCGCATAGCAGCCCTTTCGTCCTGCGCCAAAGTGCCTAGATCCGATGCGCGTGTGATGGAGTCCGGCATGTCGGCCGACGTCGAGGGTGGTGACGGGAAATTCAGATTGCGCATGGCTGCGCGTTCATCGGTGGGCCGCCGCGGCGTTCCCTCAACGGCGCTCAGGTTTTGGAACACTCGCACGCATGCTACCAATGCGATCAGCTTTGTTCAAAGGGAGAGGGTAATCTTACCAGTGTCAGCAAAATGTACTTTATTCTTCATGTCGGCAAATACAATTGATGCGTGTCCGCCCACGATTGGTATATATATATGCGGCCGTCGGCGTGAGAATGTGGTGCCGACAGTCGGTTGCCTCGATTGCGTGAGAAAATACCGGGACATATCTCGCATCATATTCGCCCGCAAGAAAAATCACCCTCAGTAGTAAATCAAGATGAACACTGCGATGGCAAACGGAATTCTGGACAATTGTGCCAAATCGATCACTCAAACAATGATGACGCTGGTGCATGGGGGGAATCCAGAGACATGGAGGCAGGCAATCGATCAGATAGAAGTGCAAATGGTAGGCCAAGCTCAATCCGCCAATGGATCATCCTAATAGCCCGTCAGAACACAGTCCGAGTGGTGGTCGGATTTGCTTCCAACGTACCGGACATTATAGTGGCGGCAGATAAATTCTGGCGGGGTCCGCAGCGTGCGTGGCCCGAATGGAAGCAGATGGTAACTTGTTCTGTGGAAGAATTGAAGACTCATCCCTGGTACCGTCATGATATGGAGGCGGCTTCAATTGATGCAGGTATTCACCCTCACACTCCTGGCGACACGTTGGTCGCGGTCAAAGGCGAAGAAGGTCTCGACGATGATCCGCGGAACCCAGTCGCGGACACAGGAAAGCGGTCAGCGGGAAAGTGGCAGAATACGGGCGAAGGAGGTAGCAAGGTCGTCGGCCGCAGGACATTATCAGTACCGCGACCGACTAAAGATCACCCCAGTAATGCAGCAGCGCGGGAGCAGGATGATGAGCAGACATCTGAATCGGATTCAGATAGTCGCCCGCCTCCAGCGAAAAGGGGACGAGCAGCGCATCGAACCCCACGCGGCGGTGTACAGGAGCAGCGGGAGGTTGAAAGTGGGTCGGTAGTTGAGCAGCAAGGACCTAGGCGGCCCGATGAACGAAAACGGGCAGCATCACGGCGGGCGCGAAGCAAAAGCGCGAAAAGGACAGTTCCAAGCTCCTCCCCGGTCTCGCAACCGCCCGGCGCCTGTTCCCAATGCGTAGACAGC
>JBBPOL010000454.1:0-13086 GCA_038091435.1 Leccinum variabile | reverse complement strand
CACGAGGCGTTTTCGGAGCTGTTGATCAAGATACAGACTGCGGAACAACCTGGGGCCTGGCGACTAAGTATGCTGACTTGAAGGAGATGTTCATGTATATTTTCATCACTAATGTGGCAGTAACGTTTCAACAACGTTAACACTGTATCTATGGTCGTCGCATGTGTCTTAACTACACTAGTGTAAGTTAGCCATGATTGTGCCAATTAAACCAAACCGTCGTTGCCCAACGCCGCAACACGAGCTCCCTTGACGACCCATTTATTTATTGAGGTGAGATTTATTGGGAATGGTCTACAGTACTACGGTAACAGTGGTATTTCATCTACTAGTTATGAATTTATTATTCCGGAGAGTCGAGGACTTGGCGCAAGAGCGCCGCTACGATCAATAGTACTTGCTTATTTTCTTTAGGGTACATACTAGGAAACCGGCCTAAAAGGGGGGAAGGGTGTAGTTTAACATGTACTGTCAAACCTGTAGTGGCGTGGGTAGATTGACACAAGGAAGTTCGTCGCGGCTCATCTTCACTTTACCTCTTTGGCGACTACGCACAGATATTCACGCGGCTCATTGCTCGCACGGACCACCTCGGGTGCCCGTCGCATGTTCACGTTCGACGCGTACGACGTCTTCAAGGGCGGGAATTACCAACCAGATAGCCACTACGACGCCCTCTTCATCACCGAAGCTCGTACGTCCCACGTCCCTTTTTCTGACCCCGATCTCACCCCCGGTGACGCAGCCGGGAGCGCCAACGAGGACGTCGAGTGAGTCAACAACCTCGTCGCCTGCGTCCGGTGCATCGTCACAGACAAACCGCCCATGAAAGTGTTTGGTAAATGAACGCACCCGCTGTCTCCCACTCATCTCAACACATACATACAACTCTCTCGTGCCAATCATGATGCAGGCGTCTGCTTCGGCCACCAGGTCATCGCTGGAGTACTCGGCGAGTCATGCGTGCCAAATAATGGCCGATCTGAGGTCGCCGTGACGACCGTCCAGCTCACCCCCGCTCGGCAAAAGCCATCTTTGGCACAAATCAGCTCGTGCGATCCCTTGCTTAGATCTATCTGCCTCGCTCATCCGACCCGCAGGGCATCCAACAGATGCACAGGGACCACGTCCCCAGGTTACCACCCAATGCACACATCTTCGGCTCGACCGACGTCACCCCCAACCAAACCATGGCCATAATCGACCCCACATCGGCACCTACACTAGAGGACTTCGCCTCCGACGCGCCCAACGTCCAGCTTACATTCATTCACGTGCTCACGTTCCAAGGACACCCTGAATTTACGCCCTCGATCATGTCAATGATTATAGACGCACGCGGCGGGGTACTGGGAGATGCGCTTGCCAACGACGGATGTTCGCGTACGGGGGGGATATCTTTTGCCAAGTTCTAGATCGACATCCTGCAATATTGTAGATTTACCTGTTTCAAAATTTGAGTCGCAGCTCCTCGTGAGAGAATAGCCATGGATGCCGCATGATAAAGACAAAACGCAACGCCGATCATGTGGTGGTCTGGTTGTATTTGGGTTCTTTATGATGATGTATGTGATATTGATGCATATAAGGCTTCCATTTGATTATCCAACTGCTCCTCGATCATCAAAACCTATGAAGACGACCTCGCAGGACATCTTGCCCTTCTGGACGAACTCGCGACGGGACTCAAACGCCTCGAAAGACTCACACTCGACTACTTCGTTTGCGTTGTTTCCACTGTATCTTCCTTCCTTGTCACTGTTGTCAGTCCGCGTGTGTGTTCTCGTGGGACGTTTAGGTTAGCAGGGTTCTAAGGGCCTTCGTCCTACGCTAATATATCCCCGTCATTTCCCAACAACAGTACTACAGCAGCTCGCTCGTGAAAAGCCCTCTGGACTTTTACCCCCCTTGATTATGCGTTATAGAATTTCAAATTCACGGATATGGTTTTGCTAATCAAATCACTGTTGGCTTTTCTGATTAACTTGCCTATCGCAATGTGTGGGTTCTTCTTTAGCACTTTAGAGTCATCGAGCAGCCCAATTTAATCGACTGGGGTGGTAGCGATTTGAGGACGTGTAAATTTTGGGTTTCTGTGGATTGAGTTACTGCTTGACTTGAGCTGCTCCACTAGCTCAATTGGAAGTTGGAACGTGCATATCACAACACGCGTGTTCTTTTTGGTTTTTTGACTTTCCGGGTCCAGGACCGCCCGGAGGGCCTTGAATATAGTACGTTGTGGGGTGTTTAGTATTTACTGGTAAACCTTCAATTTTAACCAAGCGAATCCCTGTGCGACGTCATTTGGTCGCACTTCGCTTGGCCTTCTTCCAAACACTGTTACGCAGCCTTCCGCTGGTAAAAGCACGCACAGGTTCCGCCGAATCCAGATTTGGAGCTCCCCTAGTAACCCCGGATAGCTTGGACGCCGAACTTGCAAACGAGTCCGAGTCGACTTACCAGTCGTCCATCAAAAGTCATCTAAGCATGTCGCTACCACGGGAGTCCGGTGTTCCCGCACAAGACGATATTGTCTCCGATCAAGTACGGAGGAATCAATGGGTATGCATTCATCACAATGGGATTGGTGACCTCCGAGATGCTATTCGGACGAGGGGTTTCCGACTCGTGACTCCTCGTTCACCGCGGCAGCGCACCGGAGACACTTTCAATCGTTGGTCAATTCGGAAGCGGAAGCCGGGTAGCTACTAGGTAAGTGTTATTTTCTCGTTCGTGCTCGACTGTCTTGGATATCTACAAGCATTTTGCAGGACCTTTGCCGCTTCTCTCGATTCCTTCGTGCTTCATGATGGATATCTGGTCAGTTTCAATATTGAATATCAGATACTGCAAGTAGTAGCGTTGGCATATATGTTACTTATATATCTCTTGTGATATTTGTGCTCTGCCCAGAGCGTATCATAACTTGAAGTAGGTACTTTCTTTGGGTTCATACAACTTTTTTTTTTCGAAGCGTTCAGACTCGTTGTACCCAATTTCCCAAGGTTCTCCCTATTGTTTCGGCGCCATCCTCGCCAATCCTCGGACCAAACCTTTGCGTGAGATCCATTGCTTTTCAGTTCCTGAACCCCCTTTGGCGTCGCTACATTGACTCGTTCTGACTATATGGCCTAGCATTTTGGGTCATTGGAGTGCCTTTCCTGCAGGGCGTATACACCGTGTTCGATTCCACTACTTTGCAGGTCGGGTTTGCGGACCTCGCTTGAATCTTCGCGAATGTTCCCGGACCGCGGTACAATGTATATTTGTGAGTTTGATCTATTTAACAGGGAGTTCATGGTAAAATCATCGGATGGGTTTGCCGCCGTTACATAAACTACCGATTGTCATAGTTGGCGGGAGTAGGTCTAAGAGGGCTGCAGAGCATGTCATTGAGCGTGACCAGGTTGCTGGTACGGAGGCGACGGCTACTTACGAGCCGCAGACAAGTACAGTCCCGGCCATACATCGTTGAATGCAATGAGCTCCGCCCACTGAATGAACGATGAACGATGACCAACAACTAATCCTGAGAGTGGTTGTTACTAATTGATGATAAGATATTTAGCGGAAAAATCACCTTCATTAGCATCAAAACAACTGTATGATCTTTAGTGTGAAGTGCAATACCACTGCCGCTGGATACTTTTCACCAGAGATTAGGAACGTCTGTGGAACATCAGATATTCATAGGTTTTGATGATCGAGGAGCAGTTGGATAATCAAATAGAATTCAGTAAATACTAAACACCCCACAACGTACTATATTACCCACGCAGTCGTGACTAGGACCTTCAACGTGTCATTTCTTACTCTTGAAAATGTGCAACAAAAATCCTAGCTATCCTCAGTGTTTTAACGACGAGGCTCAGGTCCTGAGACACCTTGACCGACCGCACACGAAATGTCATTAACGGCCTACCTGTTTTGCAGACACAGCGAACCTGCTGGCTCAATTTGCTCGGCGACCCCACACTGCGCTTACACAACATTCTCCCTTAGGAAGACCTCGCCGTGATCCCTTCCAGTCAAATCCAGAATCTTGCCGAGATAGGTACGTCGAGCCTGCATGCCAGCACGGTCCAATAATTGACCATTATCCAGGTCAGCGCGGTACTACCTTTATGGACACTTTCGACCAGGACACGTTCTCGGAAGTACGCAACACCGAGAACTTGTATTACCCATTCGCCGACTGTCTCCAGTGGGAGCTGGCAGAGTTCTTGGTTACAAGCGACCTTAGCATGGCGGCCGTCGACCGCTTTCTATGTCTATCTCTTGTGAGTTAGACATTGGTCCTGTCTTCTAGTTACTACCACTTCTCAATCTTTGGATCAACCAACTTCACCTTTCCTTCCAAACCGCCAAGCAACTACGTGGACTGGCAGAAAATTTGCCCAAACTTGAAGCGCCTGCGTGGAAGTGCCAACCCATGGACACTTCTCCACGAAAACGGTTGTCGTGAGGTTGTTCTATCGGGATACGCTGGAGTGTCTGCAAACACTCCCGTATTTAAAGATTCTCTTGACTGTAGCCCATACCGCGTCTTTACCACCGCCCAGCGCTTAGTCAGGGTGTATGGCGAGTGGATGTCCAGCGACGTTGCCTGGGCAACGCAAGTGAGTAATCCCATCTAAAACGTGATACTGAAGCTTAAATTTCCGGACTCACAGGTTTGACTGCTTTCTTTGACTAGAATGACCAAGCTCATAGAGGTGCACATAACAGGTCATATCATCTGCGAAATGCGACTCATCTTCCGGCCGCTTGCCCAAGAGGATTGAAGGGTGCTTGGTGGAGTAGCAAGTTTCTTGTCTACGGTCACGAGGTTATATGTCGTCCCGGTGCATGGCCAGGATCTCGACGAAGTGACCGGTATGCATATTCTGAAGCGCGTCACCAGAGCGAATGGGACACCAATGGGTGATGTGATTCCCCTCTCTCAATTACGTGCATTAGCGTCGCTAATTCCAAGGCTCGGTCGTAAGGCTAACTCACAACTTTCTGCACAAACATCGTCGTACTACTCGAATGATTTCTTCCTGAACCACTTCCGCTGAAGGAGCTGTATTATGCCCTACGTTGTTAGCACCATTAAAATTACCATATATAGATTTTTAGAGGGGTATGCGTGCACACTTTTTACGGTGCTTGCTCCAAGATACGCCTACGCATTGACACGTAATGCTACTTCCCTCATACCCTGGTGGTTTCAGAGGCTCTTTTTTTAATCACCGCATCGGCAACAACCTTGCATCCACAAGTGGAGCCGACAGAGTGCGCTATCCCACTCTCTATGGTGGTGGCACCAGCGCCAGCTACCCCGATGGTCATCGTCGTTATGCCCACCCAAGCCCCAAAGTCCAAGCCCCAACTCTTCTCATCTTGGACAACAACACCAAGGCTGGTCGTAATGACCACACGGGCTCAATCCCCAGTGGGAAACATGAAGGCGCCTATCGTCAGAATGGTGACGACCACCTAGATATTGGTGCGATACCGTGCTCGACTAACCACAGTACCATCATCTAATTGCATTTGCATTATGATAACATCCACCAATAGCAAAATGCAACAAAATAATCTCAAAAGTTCAAGAAATGGTCCAGCCTGGACGCAATTTGGTAACTAGGGTTCGGTGCCCAGTGCATGCCTTTCTTGGCTGATCAACGGATAGAGATTCGATAGCATCAACCCTCAAGAACACAGATACATCTTGGAGCAGCTCAAAGATCTAGAAATCCGTCTTAGGTGAAGCAAGAGGATGTCCGATGATCGAATAATATCTGACTCGCTTCTGCATTAGGCCGACTTATTTCCGCGATCTTGAAGAATTCATCCTCAGCATGCCCCACGATACCCATGAAGCCCTGGTTGTTCCATTTGTTAATGGGATGATACTTGAATTCGCGAAGGTGCCTCTCTCACGTGGACCGTACACGATCACCGTAGAGGTCGCGTCAAACACCAGCGTGGATTGCGGAGACTCCAAATTCACACCCGACCTATGCGTACGGATATTCTCGATGACTGGTAGCGGTGACCTCACTGCTATGCGTGAATATTTTTTCCTCGAGACAGCGTTCTCACAGTCTGAGGCAGACGTGATGAAGAAACTCCGGGACTACATCACGTATCATCCCCGCACCATAGCCGTCCTCAAGATCAAGATCAAGGAAACCTCGTATACCGCCCCGTCGAAATCACCTTCGTCCAGGCTAGCGGCACGTTTTATAGACGGACCGATCCTCACCGAGGAGGAATTCAGGCCGGCACGATTGCCGAACACTTTCGAGGCCATCCGCGATGACTTCACTTGGATAAACGTCACGAAGATAGAGCTACAGCTTTGGCTCCGTACTACTGAGGCACCAATCGACCTCCGAGCTCACCATCGCGCCGGGCAAACAAAGTATGCCACCGGGGTAAGTTCTCGTTTTGATTGATTGTAAAAAATCTAATCTATTACTTCAGACAATTTATCCTACTCGTTCCACCTCTGCCGTAGATGCATTGCTCGACGAGATGATGGAAGAATTCAAGAATGTTATCATCGACTACGTTGACAATTTGTTGAAGTGGAGTGAGGACTTGGACCCGGACCCGGACCCGGACGACCTTCGGGACGAAGAGAAAGACCAGTGGCGGGACGACCTGTCGTCTTGGGTCCCAAAGTACCCACTGGTCGATTGGCGCTACATCTCATCTAGGATTGTAACGAGCATTTGGAAGACCGCGCACACCCGCTACAAAGACTGGCACACATCGCTCCCCAAGCGCCCGCTCAATGCCGTCGACTCGGACTCGGACCCGGGTGAGGGAGATGGGCCCGCAAACGGGCCCAACTCTTCAGGTAAACGGTTGCATTTAGACTGATGGTTGCAGGTATGCTCACGTCCGAGTCTTACACGATGTGCTCACACTTCGAAGGTTACCGACTCGACGTCGCGAGTCCCAATCCGGTTTCATTCTTTTTGCTACTGTTTTTATTTATTCGCTTTCGCTTCTGCTGTAGCCTGTCCCCTCTCCTTTCCCTCAACACATGATGTCATAGTAGTATGGACATATTCGTGTATGTGTGTCTGTGTCAATGTTTTTCCTACTACATTTCGCCCCTCTTTCTCCTTCCTAGTTCCGTTACGTGCAGAGTCTCGGGTCGTTGGTCCCGACTTAGAATCGATCACGTGTAGTATCTCGTTAGGTTCAGTCAACTTAGCTATGTCACCAAAATTACGAAGCGTTGCCTCGACGACTGATGGAGGAGGCTTGAGGGAAGTCGACCTCAACGTCGAACCGAACGGCTCCAAGATGAATGATGGAGGCGATAGGAACAAAGGGGTCTTTGCGAACTTGATGGTCTTTTATGGGATCCCCCCGGGATCGCACGGGCTTCCATATTCTCGTTCCAAGGCTTACGAAGCGGTCGGGAATGAGGAAGAGCGACCTCACTTCGGTCGGAAAAACTCAAACAATTCTGATTCAGACTCTCATTCTGAAATCTTGGACCCTGACGATCCTCGTGTCACCAAAATTACGAAGCGTTGCCTCGATGACTACGATGTTGAAAGACGAAATGCTCTAAAATTCGTACCGAGTTCAATGTCACTTGCCAGTGTGAGTTCAGAACCACTCGCATCGCGAGCTCTGATGGACGACGGTGTTGCAGCTATTTTGAAGCGTCACCAGTTTCTGCTCAAACTCGTTCGTGCCCCGATGATGCGACAAGAATGCAAGACCTTTGCACCTATCTCAAGATGCTCAAAAAGATTGGTATTGCCACCGCGATGAATACGACCCTCTGGACCGGTATCCCCTGTATGTGCCTTACGTCTCAGCTGCTTCCCTTCTGACTGTGCAACAGTGATCGTTGCATTCAGCTCTCTCGCTACTGCTTCAGTGTTCTCAGCCAAGCCCCTTACCGCCGACATCATCTTCCCTGCCATCTCCCTTTTCATGCTTCTGCAGTTCCCTCTTGCAATGGTATTCGATGCCTCTTTTTTGTTCCACCATTACTCACCTTCCTTTGTTTGCAGTTTAGTCAAGTGACCTCCAACATCATCGAGGCCATCGTGTCTGTCAACCGTCTTTCAGACTTTTTGCACGCAGAGGAACTCCAGCCAGATGGCGTGAAGCGGATTGAAAAACAATCTCTGTCGATCGGCGACGAGGTCTTATCGATTAGAGACGGAGAGTTCCAATGGACCAAAAATGGTATTCAACCTGTCCTCGAAGGCATCAATATGACGGTGCGGAAAGGTGAGTTGGTGGGTATCCTTGGGAGGGTCGGAGCTGGAAAGGCGAGCATCATCTTGTGGCATTGGAAGGAACACGCCTCAACAGGTCGGTACTCTTAGAGCAGCTTGCTGTCTGCCATCATCGGCGACATGCGGAAGCTGGAAGGAGAAATTGTGTTGTCAGGTACCGTGTCCTATGCCACTCAGAACCCCTGGTTAGTGCAGAATGACGAGTGCCGGCGTCGAGTTTGCTTACTTGTTCATACAAGGATCATGTCCGCCACTGTCCGCGACAATATTCTGTTCTCACACGAGTACGACGAGTCATTTTATAATCTCGTCGTGGAAGGTGCGTATTTTCGTTGTTCCATAGGAGATCATGTTCGCTTATTATCGTGGCTAGCTTGTGCGTTGAAACCTGATTTGGCCATTCTGTCACAGGGAGACCTGACTGAAGTCGGTGAAAAGGGTGAGTGTTTGATGGAAAGATATTGTGACGACTGACGAACGTTGTTGCAGGAATCACTGTTGGTGTCCTCTGTTTTCGATAACATCGTGTCTCTTATTCGTGGTTCTAGCTGAGCGGTGGGCAACGCGCTCGAATTGCACTGGCTCGCGCCGTATATGCCAGAGCTGATTTGTCAGTTGGTAATCAGCATCTATGATCTTCACGTACTGATATATGCGAGTGTAGGGCGCTCCTCGACGACGTTTTGGCCGCGGTCGACTCTCATGTCGCACGTCACATATTTGGTTCGTGATATCTGATCCCAGCCCGTAGCATTTTCTGACACTGGACCTCCCAAAGATAACGTCATCGGCCCTCAGGGTCTCCTTTCCACGAAAGCCAGAATCGTCGTTACCAACAGTATTGCGTATCTCAAACATTTCGATCAGCTCGTTTACATCCGTCGCGGCATCATTCTCGAATCTGGATCGTATCGGCAGCTAATGTCCAACCCAGACGGTGCAGTTCGCAAGCTCATGTGGGTCATCTTCCCCGCTACCAAGTCTGTAGCGCTATCTGATATGGTGTTGCAGTCATAATCACGCCGCAAACGGATCCTCTGCTACAACAAGCGGTGTCAGCGACGGCAAGACCCAGCTGATTGATGAGATCGACTCTGTAGAGGAAAAGGTCGTCGTCCGACGCTCGAGCTTCAGCAAGGCGGTGATCGCGCCTCTGCCCCCCATCCGCGAGGCGATGAGCACCGGGTTGACGAAGGAGCATATGGAACAGGGGCGTGTCAAGAAAAAGGTGTATTACCAATACCTGCAAGCCGCCTCCAAGATCGGCTTTATCTTTTTCGTGCTCGTCACGGTCTCGTCGCAGGCGGTGTCAGTCTTGTCGACGTACATGCTCCGGTTGTGGGGCGAGGGCAACCGCGAGGCGGGGGGCAACGTTGGGCTAAGGGATCCATATTTGTTAGGATATGGGTTCTTCAACTTAGCGTCGATATTGTTGTCGGCGACGGCGGCGTTGCTGATTTGGGTGCTGTGTTCATTGAGGAGTTCCAAGTATTTGCACGATGCGGTGATTTTTTGTTCAGTGGAGTAGGAATGACTGACAGATGTTGGATACAATGCTGAGGGCGCCGTTGAGTTTCTTTGAGACGACACCTGGGAGGTACGTTGACCTTGGGTTCATTTGATCCACGACAGATGTTGATTGGATTGTAGGATCCTGAACGTGTTTTCCCGTGATGTCTATGTCGTTGACATGGTCCTTGGGAGGGTAAGTTTATCGCTCACCAGAAATATTTGTCTGCTAACTGTGTGACCAGGTCATTCAAAACATGATCAGGACGTGTGCGTCCACGGGGTCCATTATTCTGGTCATTAGTATCAGTTTCCCACCTTTCATGCTCGCCATCGTTCCCCTGGCGTGGTTCTACTACCAAGTGACCATGTAAGTTTGCCGGTATCTCTTCATCCACTTTCTGATCTCTTTGTTCGTCAGCTATTACCTCGCGACCTCGCGTGAACTCAAGCGCCTCGACTCGGTCTCGAAATCGCCCATCTTTGCCTAGTTTTCCGAGTCGTTGGCCGGACTGTCCACCATCCGGGCGTAACAAGCAGCAAGCGATCTTCACTGCCCAAAACGCGCGCCGGCTTGATCGGAACCAAATGTGTTATCTCCCCAGCACGTCTGTGAACCGTTTGCTCGCTGTTCGATTGGAGTTTATGGGATCTATCATTATTTTGCTCACCGCGGTCATGGCTGTATCTGCGGTAGTGACGAGCAATGTCGATGCAGGACTGGTGGGGATGGTGTTGTCGTATGCGTTGAACACGACCGGGGCGTTGGTGAGTCTAGTTTTGTTTCCGGGTTTGGGACTGTTGCTAACTGATCAAAAAAGAACTGGCTGGTGCGTTCGGCGAGCGACGTGGAACAAAACGTGGTGAGCGTGGAGCGGATCACGCATTACGCGAATAATTTGCCGCTTGAGGCGCCTCGCGAGTTGATGGATCGCAAGCCGCCGACTGGGTGGCCTGGGGCTGGTCAAGTCGAGTTCTGGTCGGTCTTGGCGAGTGTGTGTTTGGGTGAACGAGCTGACTCTTCGTTGCAGCGAGTATTCGATGAGGTATCGACCGGAACTGGATTTAGTGTTGAAGGATATTTCTTTGATGATCGTGCATGTCTTTAGCCGCACATGTGACGTGGGTTCTAACGTTCTATCAACTAGAAACCCAAGGAAAAGATCGGTATCGTTGGGATGACCGGTGCTGGAAAGTCGTCGGTGAGTTTTTGTGGTCGGAGCTGGTGTCTTTTTCCTTCTCAACCCCTCCTCTCTACAGCTCCTCCTTGCGTTGTTCTGGATCTTGGAAGCCACGTCTGGCAAGATTTATATCGACGGTATTGACATTAGCACGATCGGGCTGCATGACTGTACGTCGCTTCAGAACCTGACGCCGATCTGATTAACTCAACTTCATCCACAGTACGCTCGGCGATCTCGATCGTCCCGCAGAGTACAGATTTGTTCGAAGGTACGCTCCGGGAGAACGTCGATCCCGTGGGCGAGTATCAGGATGCGGATATTTGGGCTGCGCTCGAGCATGTATGTATTTATTTCTTCACCAGTCTGCTGACCCCATAACTCACCCACGTGCAGGCCCATCTGAAGTCGTACATAGACACTCTCCCCGAGGGTTTCGATGCCCCTGTTCAAAAAGGTGGTGCGTCGTTGTCGGCCGGACAGAGGCAGTTGTTGTGTTTTGCGCGGGCGTTGTTGAGAAAGGTGAGTAACTGCTTGACTCGCGATGGCAAATAACTCATGCGCGTGGACAGTCCAAGGTGCTCGTTCTAGACGAAGGTGTGTTTCCGCGCTAAAATAAAAAATTATGGATGTAGATGCTAAAGCGAAACAGCGACGTCGGCCGTTGACTTGGACACGGACCGCGAGATTCAAGATATCATTCGAGGACCATTATTCGACGACGTCACGATTTTGACGATTGCGTGCGTGTTCTCTTTTTGATATATAAATATAACATACAACTCATACGCAACAGACACCGGTTACACACGATCATCGAGTCGACGCGGGTGTTGGTGCTTGATCATGGACAGGTCGCCGAGTTTGACGAGCCTGGGGTGTTGTTGGCGGATAAGACGAGTCGGTTCTACGGGATGGCGTTGGAGGTTGGGTTGGTGGGAACAGTGCAGGAGGGTGAAGGTAGGAATGGAAACGGAAATGACTTTCGGTGCACCATCCCACCGCATAGAATAGCAGCTTCTGGCCGCAGCTCGCATCCTGGAAACCAACGCCGAGTTCATCCATTTACCCAGCGTCATCATCTGTTGCTTCGGGGATAACGATACCACGACGTCCGAAACATACTTTGTCAAACGCTCAGGCGGTCTCGCCCTCGGAAACCTCCACGGAGTGCATCTTGTTTACCGGGCCGTCTTGCATGATGGAATCAGCGCTAGAAAGGCGACTCAGCAACCAGAAGAGTTGCTTTCCGCTGATTCACTATAGCAGGTTAATGCTGATCGCATACTCGAGTATTACGTCCAGCATACCCCTTCGCTTGTCTCCTTTCCCGAAATTGCCCAGGCCATACATCATATATGGCAGGATCCAGTTATACCGAAAGTCCTCGACTTTCGGGATAAGCTCTGTCTTGGCGAGCATGCTGACTAGTCAGTCTCTAATAATATTTCATTGTTTTTCTTGTACTAATCCTGATCACGAGTTTCTTCCAGGAGATCCTTAGAATCGGGTCTCCCTGCTACGTGCCTACGAACATTGACGTCTTGAGAACACGAGAAAACATATCACAGATCGTCGAAACTTGCTTCACCTCTGGTGAATTCAGGTATGTTTCGTGATTGCACTTTACCTCATCGACTCGACTTTCGTAGGATGGTCATAATTGATGATGGTATCCGGAACTCGGTTCACAAATGGGTACATTACTTCGAGGATATCACCTGCGTCCTCTTCTGCGCGTCGCTGAGAGACTATGACCAGGTTTTTCAGGAAGATGATCGTCAGGTTATATGTCTTGACTCCTCCAATCAGCTACCGCTGACGTCGTTTGTAGAACCAATTGAATGAATCCATTACGATCTTTGACTCTATCGTCAACTCCCGTTGGTTCGCGCGCTCGAGCGTCATCGTACTTCTGACTGATATCGACGTATTCAGGGACAAGTTATCCAAAGTATGAACTAATCTTCCGTTGATTTCCACGCTTCACCTCATCATGTCTGCTAGATACCACTAGAGAAAATATTTCCCTGACTATGCCGGCGGTGCCGACATCGACGAAGCGCTCGGGTATATACAGTCGCGATTCGTACAGGTCAATCGAGCAAAGGTCCCAGTACACTTCATGTGCG
>JBBPOL010000453.1:0-13093 GCA_038091435.1 Leccinum variabile | reverse complement strand
ACCGGGGGTCTTTTTTGATCTCTTAGGCAGATTCCGGTGGCCGTGGCAAGATGTGCGTTTTTTGACAAGTCATATATCTGGATATTTCCACAACTATTTGGTCAAAAATAGCAACCAAGGCTGCCCAAGAGTGAAGTGTCATACCTCCTATGATGCATGCGGCAACACCTGTGGTCGCTGTTCGTGCAAAGTTTGTTAGCATTCCTGGTACCAATTTCGTTGTCAGTTCAAGTTGTCGTCGGAAAACGGTGTAAAGTGATTACCTTTTTTTCAAAGGTATGAAGCTAAAACACTCAGTATCTTTGTTTTCCCTGTACCACTGGCACCATAGATAATCATCAACAATGGATCTTGGTTGGGTGTTGCGAACAATCCATCGAAATAGTTCTTTAGGATTGTGAAAGCTATTCTCTGTTCTTTGTTCAGGTGCTCCTCTTCTTCCTCCATTGAAAATTCATCGTTCGCCAGAGGATCTTTTACAATCACAGATCCCTCCCCTCCTCGTAATCTCGCATCACCTTCTACAATGAGTATGACTTCCCCTTCATCTAGCAATTCGTCATCCTCGTCTTCATCGAACCGACTTCCAATCATTCGCTCGGCATTTTTCAACACCTCTTCCCATCTCCTGCCTTCGAGCACGTCATTATCGGTTGCTTTTTTGGCAATGAATGGAGGTGTCATCGGCTCGGAGTTCCAAGGACAAAAGACTTTGAATTCTCTGGCGAAGTTGAGTGCCGTATCAGCATATAGCATTTCACGAGACGAAAAGTGCTTCTGCATTGCTTCTTCAATCACCATCTCCGTAATAGTCTCCTCATCTCCTAACAATAATGATGGAGTTTCTTCGTTCACATCCTCTTCTTCTGCCATATCGCCACCAGGGCCACTGTGAAGTTCATTACATTCATCTCTCGAAATGTTCCGCTGTCTCGCTTTGTCTGAAGAGTCATAGAAGAACTGAATATTATCAAGAATGCGGCGGACTGATGCAGGTGATCTCTGTATGAACGCGTCACATTCTTCTTCGAACGTAGCTTGTACATTTTTGATTTCGTCAAGTGTTCGCCAAGGCTTGAACAAAGCAAGGACAGTGGCACAGTACAGACGTTTTTGTGACGCGTCGTTAGCACGGGGGAACCACGTGCCAGGAAAAGTGATCATAGTCTCGTGGTTGGGTTTTCGGAGAATGCGATAGTGGTTTTTATGAGGTGTACCCTGCAAATAAGGTACAGCAGGATTGCGCATCCGTTTTCGAAGTTGTTCCGGATTGAAATCGGGAAGGAATTCGTTGTACGTGTTCAAGTTATACTCGAAGTAACTGAGCTCATTGAGCTGCTCTCCACGATCCATGTATTCACGAACTTGATCGCGCATTTGCAGACCATCGCTAGCCATTTGAAGAACTACCATCTCTGCCTAAACAGAATCAGTATTTGATATCACTTGTGCGAGTCGCTTTTATCTGCTCACCTCCTCAGCATCTATTGTCTCCTTCAATTCACCTTCACTCGTGAATTCCTGCTGACTCCTAGCAACCCCAGATGCGCGTCAGCCTTTTTAGGTTTTGTTTTTACCTCTCTCTATGATGCACTTTGTAGTGGCCAACACAGGCCATGCTTTCTTTAATAAGCGAATGATGGAACCCAAATGAATGGATTCGAATTGATGTGAAATAAATCGATCGCCCCATCCCATCAAGTAATTGATGACTTCAGGTGCGCTCAATTCCTGTTCTCTTGTGAGCGTATTCGCACAGCGCTGGATAAGTCGCTTGTTCAGATCATGAACGCTATTGATTTGACGTGTGTTCAACGGAGATGACTTGCGTACGTATGATTTGGCAAGAAGAGCTGATGTGTTGGACGAGTGCTGCTGATTTTTAGCTGTGTATGAAGTGATGTAGAAACTCAGATCCTTTGTAGCCTCTCCATTCGTGATTAACTTTACATCGTGATTTGCACGCGTACACAATAACAATGTTGGATTCCATGTGTTCATCATCGCTATTTTCCACATTAGCTTCAAATTAGGGAGAAAAAAGATTATCAGTTTCACAACAACTTACCGAGAGTACGATGCGGACCCCAATTTCCTTCGGAATCAATCCATGCTTTGCTTGATAATGTAAAAGGGGCACAACGCTTGCAAACCAAATGCCCCGATATCACTTTTCGACAAGCTACTCCACACTTGTGCATTTGGACAGCTCGAACCAGAGATCGTATTTGATCGTCAGATTGAAGGTGGATTGTTGATGATTGTCATACCCCAGATCAAAGAGCGTATTTCTACTGGATTGTGAGTACCCTGAAAAAAAGTAACACCTCAACTTACTGCGTCTAGATTCATCGGTACCCATAACTCTTGAACGTACTGTGGAAATGTGCCGTTTCAACGCCTTGACAGCAGGGTTAGATATCGGTTTTTTGTGACTCTCTTCTTCTCCTGCTTTTGCTAAATCCTCAGCAGTTATGCGGCGTAACGCATCTTCGTTCGCATGGAAATCGTTTCGCTTGATCTGAAGACACGAAGAGGAACATATTTGCCTTTTCTGCAAGATTCCGAAAGCTTGAAAGACAAACTGTATGTCTAATCGGAATCGCTTATCCGCATATCGCAAAGCCCATCGAGTATGCTCCAGGTAAGATAACTTGTGAGGTCGGTCGACCTCGAATCCCCCAACTCCATATGGAAATAGATGAGGGAAAGCTCCAAGAAAATAATTGGGGTCTGACGCCTCGCCTGCAAATAGCTGATCGGAAGAATCCCTTCGAGGATACTCATTCACCAATCCACCTCGTTTGACTATATATCGCTCATCCCCCGCCTGGGAGAGGTTCCTCATAGCGTGTGACAGCATTTCACTATCATTGACTTCTACCATTCCAAGATCAAGCACCCCATGGGATTGCAAAGGCATCTCCTCCTCAGGTTCTGCACCCCATCGTAAGCACTAATCTTTTGTATTCATTACTTGAGAGACGTGGTCGGTCACACTTACCAATCCATTCCGAGTCATCCGGTTCCAGCTCAGGTTCAAGTTCGGAATCATGCTCACACACCTCGCCTTCAACAACAGAATCTATAAAAGTGCAACAACAATACTCAGTTTTCTCTCTATCATGAAAAAAGTTTGCTCTGACCAGCAACGATGGACTCAAACTCATTCAAATTATCCTCAAAATTCTCTTCTACCGGAACATAACCTTCCCTTTCCTTTTCCAATTGGGTGACATCGCCCGATTCACGTCCAATAGCAAGCAACTCCTCAGGCACGCTATTCTCCGGCAAAAGACGCAAATTGGCTTGCGAAATTTCAATTTCCCGGTACAGTGGATTGTTCTCTTTCAAAAAAAGTAACGCATCTTTGACCTTCTGCCGATTGACAAAAAATGGTGAAGGAAGAGAGGTGGCATTCCACCAGAAAGAAGCAGGTCCGACGATTGTGATTCCTATGGTTGCAGCCAAGATGTTTGGATGATAAGAGAGTTTCCCCTCGACCATGCTTGCAAGGTCACCAGAGTTCAACCGATAAGAGGAAACATTTCCTCGTAGAGCACTATTGAATGATAAACCGGAGGTTTGCGCCCGTGGATAAAGTTTGACCACATGTGCTGCAGCGTGATAGCGTGAGATAAGAACTCGTTCAGGTATTGTCAAGTGTCGCAACACGTTAGGAACATCCCCTATCCAAAGATTATTTGCCAAAGAAATGGGAGGTGTTCAGTTTCTTGCAAGTTCTTGCAAACAAGATGAACAAATGTTTCCATAAGTTCCGCCAGGTCGGACAAACGTAGCAGCATCATGGTGCAGCAACATTCCAAAAAGGAATTGGTGCCGTGGATGATTACTATGCGATGGGGCAAGCAGATGCTTGTTTTCAAGTTTGTCCAGTTTATGTTCTGTGACTTCCGAGCTAAAAAACTCTCCAGCACAAACTACACATATTGCCTGTCGCAAGGCTTCGTTTCCTGTCCGCTCCACGAAGTGTGTTATCGCCTCCTGACGATCTTCTTCAGCTATTCCTTCCATAAACACCGTAGACGGCTCCTCCAAGTCAGGCCATGAAGCAAGCCGACACCTTTTTGTGCGCTCGACATGGTCTTCTTCCACTCTTCCACGTTTTTCATTGAATGCGTCAACGACTTTCGGCTGCAGCCACGAAGTATGCCGAATCACTGAGATTATTCCTGCACGAGTGCTTTTTTCGCTTGCAGAGAGGTGACTCCCAACCGCACGAAGAAGATCCTTAACAGTCAAAATGTCAATAACGTCTTCGTAATTCATCACGTACGAAAGATGTTTCTACCAAACAAGAGGACTGAACTAATTTCACACTCGAAATTTCACCTACGTCATAATTTCCTGCCGCCAGACGCTACACTCCTATTGACTCCCTGTTCGTATCCACCATCAACATGGCTGATTCAAAGTACATCGACGAGTTACGAGCTTTGCCAAACTATATGACATCCTCCGAAATCATTCCCGCTGTCCAGTGGAAACCATTCGAAGGTGGACATGTTCTCGTCACAAAAGAAAACCAAGACGTGTTCATCGGAGTAGGAGTGGTCTACGTTTATGACAACAAACTCAACTGCGGGCCAAATGGCAACTACATTAAGCCCGGGGTAGGTTCTCTCGAGAATGCTAAGTATCAACTTCAGGCCGGACGACCTCCGGACTCCATTTTCGGTGCCGACTTTTCAACAATGTACAACAATCTTGACAAACTCATGAAAACCGGCGTTGCCATTTCCAAAGATCAGCCCAATGATCTTCTCATTAAAGATGTGTCAGCCAAAATCATACGCTTCGCCCGTCCAGTGTTCGAAAAACGTGTTTGAGTCATTTTTTTGTTAACCTCTTTTCATCCTCTCATCTTTTGCTTTCATAGCTCAAAGAAGTGTCCATTCCCTCTCATGAAGTATATCTCGAGGATGTGATGGACATGGAAAGGCCTGAGAGGCATGACGCCGGTGAATCCTCAGATGAAAAAGAGATCCTAGACGAAGAGACCATGAACTGGCCTATGCCTCCGGGGAAAGAATTCGCAGCCGCTCTGCAGCACGTGCAGCCATTCTACCGTGCTGTTCCCCTACGCGTTTACAAAGAGAACAATACATTTGTTGAGCCTAAAGAAGTCAACCAAGCGCTCAAAGAAGCCACGATCGAAGTTCAGTTCTCCTTGCGTCACATTTACCTCGCCAACCAAACACCTTCGCGCAACTCTTTTCACGCCAACATTGAGCAAATCGTCATCCTCAAGCCTGCGAGACCAAGCCGGTCTGTATATAAGAATATTGACCCAAGAGCGGGGCCTATCAAACCAGCTGCTGCAGTTTGCATGAAACGTCGACTCGAACTAACCGGCAAGGAAGATGAAGGTGCCTCGGGCTCCAACACTGGAAAGAGGGTTAAGACGAGCACAAGTGACAAAAAGGGTAAAAAGAAGGCGATTGACGAAGATGTAAACATGTATAGCTTTGCAAAACTTGTACTGCTTCGACTAAATCTTGTATTTTGCTTCGTATAAAACCTGTACTGGGCTTCGTATCAAAACCGTGACGGTAAAGATTCATTTGTTTACGACGAAATTAAAACACTTTACCGGTGGTGCCAGTGCTGCTGCACTTCTAGCGTCAACCAGTGCGATGTATTTGAGTCTGTATAATGTTCTGGATTAGCTCCGCACACACACCAACGTTGCAACAAAACAGACAATTGCGATTCACTACGGCGTCACCGAATACCAGTCTATATAGTTTGAGGTCAGAAAAAAATTATTGGTTTCGGAAGGCCTGGGTCAGAAGGGTCGGAGTGATTCATAGTCTCGAAAAGTCTGAGAAAGAGAGTATAAGAATTTCAGAAGGTTCAGTGCGGTAGTGATTCATTCGTTTATGATAAAATAAATAAAGATTGACGTGCTTTCCGCAAATGCACCGGGTGTTTTACTCCAGATCGCATCCCTAACAGATAAAACATGCCCGAGCAGCAGGTCTGCAATCACCTCAGAGCATTACTAGCGGGTACACGTGATCATTACGTAGCATCTCAATATTCAAATATTAACTTGTCATTGTCTCCTTAAGCTCGCAATCATGTTGGCTTCTGACTCGGATGCAGCTATTCACCACTATTTTCTGCTATCTCACATAAGAAGTTGTGATCTTATTCACGTCTTTGTTGTGGTTATAACCAACGTACCTTCTTCCGTGGCGTCGACTGACTTTGACATCATCAATGGTATGTGTTTATTTGTTGCTACATGATGCCAGTGAGATCTTACTACAGTGAATGAGTTATACAGATGTCGTGATGGATCAAATAACAGAATGGAACTTTGTTGAGCATAGCGATACAGTCGAACATTTGCAACGCATCATTCAATCTTTTCGCAATATTGATAAGTCTGTTTTCTATTGTCTTACTTTTGTTCTAACGTACTCAAACGATACGAGATCGAATATCGTGGTTCTCTTGTTGTTCCGTATGACATGATTCACTTACAACATCTGTTGCGCGCACTGTTTCCTGTGGTATTTCATGTTTACTGAAAAACATGTGCTCCTATCATTGTTGGAGCACATTGCTTGTATCTTTCGAATGGAGGTCTCTGAGTTGCATGATATTACTCTGCGTTCATGCTATGTTTCGTCAACGTTCCAGTATTCGTTTCCGGTCATATGTATTTGCACGAAACAAATTACATCGGAATAACACATCGTCTCGTCGCGTTTGTATTTGACTGATATGATCTTCATCCACTTCATTCTGATTTGATAGTTTCGGTACGCGCCTTGACTCAGAGCCGACTCGGAAGCAAAATGCATCACAAAAACTTCAAGTTATGAGAGTTGCAAAGTGGCGCTCATGAAATGAGCGACAACTGGTGTTCGCTGGTTTCCCAACGACTGCGTACTAGCTAGTGTAGCAGAGGCAGGCCGTCACTTTTTCAATTACTAACTACCCTGAGAGTGTTGCAGATGGGTCACGGTTCTACATTTCCAAGTGACCATCACCACTTTTAGAACTCCGCTCGCAACAATCCGAAAGAACAAAAAGATCGAATTTCGTCAAGTTTATTACAATACTGGTAAGAGTTTTGAATACAAAACTTCTCAGTCTAACGATTTTACAATCAGCCGCTTCTAAGACCAGCAAGGTTAGTCACCCAGTCGCCAAGGGCGACCCTAGTAGCTCTAGTGTAGGTGACAAAAGTATGTCTAGTCATTCTAGAAAATTGAAATAAATACCAACTTTCCAAATACAAGTGACTGACAAAGTAACAGCCTGAGGTTTTGTTTCTGGCAGTGCTGCTCCAAACTGGACATAGATCTGGTCAAGGTATGTTACTTTCAAGAGTTTTTTTTGTGTGAAGTCGTTTGACTCACCACCATTGCTCTTGGAATCTTGGTGACCCTGTTTGTCCAAAAAGAATTTTTCTCACCTATATTTTATTACTCTGTTGCTGTACTAGCATAATCCTACCACATATATCTACTAATATCTATTCAGAATAATGTTGGAGACACCTCCAAATAATACTCCCATGCAATTAGACATATCTACACATTACAGCTATGTTCTATGCACTAGTTATTTGCTTGATAGCAGTGACCCATCAATTCAGAACAGCATCTAGGCCTCAAATTGATGGTTCCATATGATTAGACATCTACCAAACATATTCCAACTGTTTCCTAAGCACTGGCTATTTATTTCATGGAGGTGGGTGGCCCTTTAGTCTCCTCCTACCTTCTCTTCTGATAATATCAATTCATAATGATATCTTGGATAATATGTTCAATCAATTGTTCCATACCATTAGACATCTACCAAACATATCATATACAACTGTTTTCTAAGCACTGGCTATTTATTTTGTAATGGTGACCAATGTCCTCCCCCCATCCTCCACCTATACTACAATATCAATTTAGCAAATGATTTTGAGGAGTTAAGGACATTGTACATGAAGGTTTTCAAGGTTGGGGAATAAATTTGAAATGGTCCCAAAAGCCTCTAGAATTTATTTGAATTCATAACAAAGTCTACCCTCTTGCCACTTTTCTTCTTTGTAACAATTTTCCCTGACCACGAAATCTTACCAGACATTTTGTAAAAGCTTTATATACATCTAATGAATGGTTTGACACCATTTTTTCAATCTATCCATATAGATATGACCTTGAAGGCTGCAGCCAAATCATCATAGAGCTGTTTGTACTCCTGGAAGTTCCTGGACATGTAAGAAATGAGTTGTGAAGTATTTTCTCTTTTAACATTGATATTTTCAAGGCAGTGAGGATTTTTATTGACAGGAGCTCCATCCTTGTATGTTTGTCATTAACATTTACATGAATGGTATAAGATACCTATTATACCATGAAAAATAAAGACACAAAGGGTTCACCATTCCTGCTGAACTTGAACCCCTCAATCCAGATGGTATGATCATCCAGTCAAGCATTTTTCTTTGGAAAAGAGGGTATCCTTTAAGCTGCTGATGCTAAGGCAGCTGCTGTTCTGCAACCTGCAACCTGTCAATACCCCAGGCAGTGAACAAGAATTGAGCCTGGGCCAACACCTCTGTGGTCCACCACAGCTGTTCCCTTGTTGAAACCACTTCCACAGATGCAATGATCAGTGATCGTCTGATCTCAAGTATGAAGAGGAGTCCTAGATACCAGGTGAATACATTCATGTGATGTAGTTTACCTCTTTTATTTCATGGTTCAGGTCTCCTTGATATCCCATGCCATATGCTTTCATTTTCAACTACATGACCACCTCTGTATTCCATGCAATTGATCATTGCTGTCTGACATTCCTTTTTGTTATTCTGTATCTAGGCTTGGAGAATGTATACCATTATCAGAAAAACAATACATTTTGTTCAATGTCTATGAATATCATATGAGTTGTTCATATAAGCCAATATCTGTACATATCAGAGATACAATTATGATCAGGAGCTGCTTCCTTGTCAGACAGTGCATTCTTTGAGATAGCAGAATAATGTGACTGAAATCTGACATACCAAATACAGGAAGCACACATGATATTAAAAAATAATATCATATACTGTACCATCTCAATTGATTCGTCAGGCCGTGTGACGCGTGACAAGGTCTGATGAAAATTTAATTCATCACTGGCAACACACTAAGTGATGTGTTATGACCACCAATTTTTTTTGTCATTTTTGTCATTTTGTCAGGCACACTGACTGTATCCCAATACTACTAAGAGGCGATGTGACGCAAATTTTGTACTTCCAAAATTTTTGTCAATCAGGCCTGTGATGCATGACAAACGTGAAATTTTGTCACATCAAATGTCCTTGTGACACATGACAGATGAGTAACTTGATTGAAATGGTACAGTATTGTGATATCAGAAATCTGCAATTTTTGTGATGCAAATGGCTGGTAAAATAGTGAACTTGTGTGCCAGTGGTCTTGATGGAGGTGTTGTTGGCTATTGGTGGGGATGAATATTGATGCCGTACACAATGTTAGTATATTCATAGATCCTTGGGTGCACGATAATATCACGTGACGTTGACTTTGCCTCAGCTCGAACTACCACAATGGCACAGTCTCAACTAGTGGTGAGGTATGCTCTCAGAGCAATGGAACGTGTCGCACCACTCCGACTCGCAGAAAAGTGGGACAATGTAGGTCATTTTAAACAATGTGAATATGATGTATTGTTCCAACGCCGACACTTGCAACAGGTGGGGCTTTTGCTAGGTACACTTCTTTTGTTTTTCTGATCTGGGCATCATCGAACACAACCCAACCATTCAGAGTCTCCTGTTCAGCGGCCAAACGCTAACCGGGTTCTCTTAACAATCGAGTAAGGATGAAACTGGATGTCCGAGAATCTGCTCATGATTATCTCGTCTGTCCAGCCTGACCTCCGCTGTCCTGCAAGAAGCTCTCGAGCCCTCGGTGGCACTCGTCGTATCGTACCACCCGACTATCTTCAAGCACCTCTCGTCGCTGACGCTCTCCAACCCGCTGCAAGCCTCCCTACTGAAACTTGCAGCAGCGGGCGTCTCCGTCTACTCACCACACACCGCGCTTGACAACGTGCATGACGGTATCAACGACTGGCTCGCGCGCTGCGCCGGAACTCCCGAAGACGCCAGCAGCAACAACACGCTTCCAGATTCCGTGAACGTCTCGCTTCTAGGAGAACCCAAGGGCAACGAGGAGGGCGGACTTGGCAGGCTGCTCACGCTCCCAGATTCGCTCTCGATCGAGGAGCTCGTCGGGAGGATCAAGAAGCATCTCCGCCTCCGGTATGGTAAGCCCTGGCAAACTTGGTTCCTTTTTAAACATGTTTCAATGACGTGCTTATACAATGGAACTCAAATTGACCGGTCGTTGCGTACCTTATGCGCGCGTGTGGTGCCACTCGTTGATTCCGAACGACGATTTGCGCCTTGCGTGTGGCATTGCTCCTGTTTCTTCCCGCTGTCCTCGGTCTGCATGTCTCTTTCCCTATTCGGTACGAAGTCGACGTCGGACGCCCCTTGGTGCGGCGCAAGGTGCGAACGGTTGCGATCTGTGCGGGGTCAGGAGCTTCGGTTCTCAATGGCGTCGATGCGGACGTTTATTTCACTGGAGAAATGGCACACGTACGTCCTTTTTTCGCAATATCCTGTGTTGTCCCATCGCTTCTCGTATGTGGCCCCGACGGTTTCGGTCATATCGTTGCGCTTGGGGCTCCCTTTCCACTTCATGTCGACGAGATTATCGTGTATATTACTGACTCGTCCACGTCCCATGATGCAGCACGATGTCTTGGCGGCGGTCGCAGCGGGGAGATACGTTGTCCTTTGTGAGCATCTCCTCTTCTTCTTGGCGTTCGGACCTTGCCTTCGACCCTTTGCTCCCCACCCCGCTTTTTGTCGCTTGCCTTCTGTGGCGCACACGCTAACGCTGTCATTTGCGCGGTACCGGCAATATATGATGGGCTTCCCATGAACAGGTGGCCACACGAACACCGAACGCGGCTACCTACCCATTTTGGCTTCCAAACTGAGCTCTACGCTCACTGAATTTGCAAATGGAGGCGACCCCTCATTATCCCATGACGAGGCAGTACCACAGACGACGTCGACTTTGGGACTAGCACATGGACCGTCACCATCATTTTCAGGGCCGGGGTTGACTGAACAGGAAAAGCAGGCGCTGAGGAAGGTTGAGGTATTTGTCAGTGAGGCAGATATGGATCCTTTGGAACGCATGTGACCAGTCATATTTTGGCTTCGGAGGGGCCACGTTGTCAGTCACGTCTGCGCCCTGGCAGTGTCCATCCCCCTGTTTCCCCATTCCCTGCTTTTCACTCTGGGCTTCCCGTCGACGCACGTTCGAGGATATGTATGTGGAAGGGGAGGGAGAGAAAAGTGTATCTTTGTATAGAGAGGTTCGGATCGAATCGGTGTTGTTGTTTTTTCAGTCCTCGGACTGTGTCTGACGGTTATTTCTGATCGAATATCTGTCCGATCTCACCGCTCCCCCTTTTTTTTCTCTGTTTCTCTGTTTCTTTGTTTTCCCTGTGTTGACGGGGTACACGCGCTTGTGTGGGGAGAAGCTTCATCGATTTGATTTTTGCGAACTGACCGAAGAGCGTGTGCGTGTGTGCATGCGGGTGTAGGTTTACTAAATTAACCAGGTACGTGAAGATGACGACATGTTTGGCCGCCGAGCAGGCGCAACTCGGTGGGGGGACCTTGATCCTGAGGTTCAGGCTCGGGTTCACTGGGCTCAAGAGGTTTTCATCTTCCTTTGGCTTTTTCGAATCGACCTTCCACCTGCCGCCACCGATCATGCCATCATGCACACGATCATTGATAGGTGATCAATGTGCTGATGATGAGAAGACCAACCCAATGAGCTTCTACGAAACAAGGTTCACAAAGAAGCAACAGCCTCAGGTTGCGGGAGAAGAATCGGTTGAGGGATACGAGTAAAAAGCAAAAGGGACGACGGGAGAACGGCGAAAGCAAAGCGAAGGGACCGAGGTCGCACGCGGAGGCCGGGTGATGGTCGTTCTCCCGGGCCACCCCTCACGGACTCCTTTGTTTTTCCACTCCTTTCCCTCCTCCCCCTCCTTCTCTAGATTCACACTCCCTTCTTCCTCGGATCGATCTGATGCGGCGGCGGCGGCGGCGCTGCCATCAGCCATCAGGACATCATTGTCCAAGTGTTTATCATAGAGTTCGTCATCATCAGCTAATCGACTAATCACTGGCTCGCGTACGTCGTCATTATCGTCACGATCTTCCCATCTGCATCTGCATCGTTCTGCTCTCACGTGCTTGCCAGTACACGTACATGCTGCACTTGCCCTCGCCACTGTTGCCTTCCCATACTCGTCTCTTTGTATCGTTGTCTACTTCTCTCTCTGATCTTTCCTCGTGCCCCCCCTCTCCGTCTTCTATCCCGGAAAGTCGGACCGATGCGACTCGCTGAGTAGCGGATTATCGAGCGACAAGGAGTCACTCGATCGTACTCGAACTGCCACGATGCCGCAAGACTGATCATAATCGTCTTATCGGCGATAGGACTGATTACAGACGAGCCGTGCGTTGATAACGCGATGGATTCGAACCACATGCCCGATGTTCAGAACGTTCATATAACATATGGCCCACGTTCTGTGTCGTGTCATCCATGTTTGTGTTCGGCTGCGAGTTGGCTCCACAGATTCAAGTGAGACGGTTTCGTAACCGCGTTGAGGTTCGTGGTTCGGAGCCACTGGCGTCATTTGTTATCATCGTCATCATCGTCACCCATCAGAAGGTGGGGCTCGACGAGAAGAACGACGGTGTTATTTAATTTGACTTTTTTGAAAACATTGCCCTCCCGGGCCCTTGATCTTCCTTTGTTTCTCTCCACCACTGGTTTCTCGAGTCTGGACGAGTCCAGACGGGACGCTATGGGGGGCGACGATATCGTACGTACTGCTCGAGACCGCCTTCTTCTTCCTTGCTGAGGGCTTGATCCCAGGGTCATCACGATATGTCGTATCGTATCGGCCGCCGACTCATGTCTCTCCGCAACATCATTCA
>JBBPOL010000452.1:0-13095 GCA_038091435.1 Leccinum variabile | reverse complement strand
GAACCTGAGGCCTGAGATTCAACTTGAAGTTATTGGAGAGCTTTACATAATTGGACGCGGCAGCTTAGCGAAAATTTTAGGGTCTTCCAAACGGCACATGAGCGTTGCCGTTGAACCAATCCCAATGCGCCTTGAAATTCACAATCAAGTGTGGCAGAAAAATTTTGGGCCAGAACTTTTACATGTTGAAGTTCTCAGCATGCTGCATGCCATCATCCGAACGGAACCTGGGCTAGTCACTGGACCATTTCAAGACCCGGATGAGTCTCCTGCTTGATAACAACTATGGAGTTGCAAATTCAGGGAGTGTCTTCGACTGCGGAGATTGTATTTAAGTACTAGATCAATCTTATTCGTGGATCATCATCGGCTCCATCATCCCACTTTCCCCGACTATGGACTTTGACAAGGAGAGGAAGCGCACCATGGGCGAAATCGCCTGCGCAGAATGCCGCAGGTACGCTCCGCAGTGCAGCAGGAACACTCTAATCTCACTTTAACTTTGACTATGGGATAGGCTGAAGTCTCGATGTGACAAGCAAGGTACAACCACAGGAGACCAGTAAGCTAACCTGTCGAGTTGCTGACTCCATCGCGTAGTACCATGTTCGACATGCATTAAAAGGGGCTGTGAAATTTTGTGTCCCAACAGTACGTCTTGCAGAGCAGCTTGTAACCTATCTGCTTCATCTTTTTTTTTTCAGGCACAATGCCACCTGGCGAGGGCAGTCGGTGTGTTTGCACGTTATCCATCCCCTGTTTTTATTCATTCTCTGCCTGCCTGGTAGGTATGTTGCTGTAGCCGAAACGTACCTTCGCCGAAAAATCGCAAAGATGGAAGAACGCATGCGTTCGCTCGAAGACGCATTAGCCATCATCCAGGGCCCTGTGTCTTACAGGTCATATCCAACACTGAACGAGACCTGGCAAAACAGAGGAACGAAATGGATGCCTGAAGCCGATCATGAACCGATCACGAATAACGAGTTCATCAAGTATGGCCTTGTTGATATCCTTGGTTCTCTATACCTTGACGAGGGTCCACCATATGATCCATCTCATGATCATAATCCAGAGGTACGGCGATCACATTCAGGTTTCATATCTCATGCAAAGTTTTGACGTTGTTCAGAGCCTTCTTCTCGTGCGTGATTGCGTTTGAATCCGTGCATTTGTCTGCTAACCGTTTGTACTGGCAGCAAGCAAAAGCGTTCATATCAGAGACCTCTTTTCCGAGTGACTGTGCAGAGGAGGTCAACTCCTCCTACCTACCCCCAGAAATCAACGTATTCTATACGGCATTTCCTTTTACACCGACCGGAATTCCTACGAAGCCCGTGCAAGATCTGATCGAATCCTATCTACCACCGTTTCCTCGTGCAATGGCTTTATGCGAGACCTTCTCGCAGTTCACGTCCTGGATGTTCTGCATAGTGTCGCGGCAAACTGTCTTCGATGATATGATTCCTACAGTCTACAGACATGCTGGTGCGCAGACGCCAGCACCACCGAAGTCCTATGGACCGCATGACCTCGCTCTTCTTTTCATCGTATTTGCAATTGGAGCCCTCTTGGATCCCTCGCTTCCACCATACAATGTAGAGGGACAACACTACCAGATATTGTCTCGAGCAGCTCTCTGCTTGCAACCGGTCTTCACAGATCGCTCTGTGGTAACAATCAAGACGTTGCATCTTATGAGCACATACAACGCCATGTGTGGCATTGAAAGCAAGTTGCGAAATGCCTGTTCTTTGATAACCCTCGCTGCCCAGGTCGCCCTCCATGTATGGCCCTCCTATCATCACTTATTCGAGACTCACAAAGGCATCAGATAGGCTTTCGTGCGCCATGCTTTATTAACATTCATCTCTCGAACGGAATACCGATACATCTTATAGATCGTGATCCCTCGGTGTGGAAAATGGCGGACAGAGAAGCGTACGAGCGACGAGTTTACTTCTGGTGCGTAATCATTCTGTTGAGCTCGATCACCATTTCATGATGATGTCGTTAGGAACCTCGTAAACGCAACGGTATGGCAAGTAGGTGATGTAAACCTCTAAGTTTGACCCGTGGCCGACGATGTATATCCAGAGTATAGTCACTGGACAACCACCAGTGATAATGCCTTCTTCGATTGACTGTCGTATACCAACCGACGAAGAGGAGAATCTCTACCAAGTAGGTGAGATCCCGATAGGCTGTAAGTCCGTCCTCCCGTTTCGACAATAAGCCCTAGTCTCAATTCATCCGCAAAGTTGGAACGTGGAGCTTTAAATTTACCTTGGAATGTGTGGTCCCAGTAATGGAGGCTACCCAGAGTGTCTGCCCTCCCAGTTATGATAGCATCCTTGCGCTGGATTCAAAGATTCGCGAATTTTCGGTGCCGCAAGCATTTAGTGACAAGCAGATGCCAGAGCAAATGCAGGCTTACATAAGGAGTCAACTGCGAGAGATGAGTGAGTCGACTCAGTGTTTTCCGTGATCATTGAAGGCAACCAATAATTTCGAAATAGCATTGATGTTCCTGCATCGCAGTTTCTTTGCTCAAGCTGTGAACGAATTTCCCTGGGATCCTTTGAGAAGTCCACATCGTCAATCCTTCCTCAGTGCTTATCAAAGTGCAACCGAGATCCTTAGGACGAGTCTGGAGCAGTTTGCACGTCAGCCAACGTTGTGCTCTCGGATTTGGCGCTTTTGGACGTTCGCATTCCTATCTACGGTTCGCAGGGTTTTATTCTAGTTTATCCGTCGTCTGATCCGCGTTCGTGAAAGATTATCATTGCTACTGTTGCTATGAAGCAGTTGTCGGTTGATCTGGAACCAGAACCATTCAGACAACTCGATCTCGCATGCTCACTCTTCCAGCAAGCAGTGGAAACGAGCGTTCGAGCACGAATGGCCTTGGTGTGTATCTCGAACTCCCTAGATATTCTTCCGTAATGACTCATCGACTCTTTTAGCCCATTGTGTTACGCTTGCGTCAGGAAGCAATGTTGGCTCGACGTGAACCTCCCCACGGCGAGTCTGGTAAACCACGCGATTCACAAGATCACCGGGAAGTAAGAAATAGTCGCGGAACGTTCGTGGATACGTCAAATGACCCTACCCGGTATCCAATGCCGAGCATAGCTCGTCCGGGAGCATCTTCCGCATACCCCAGCAAGTACATGCAAGTACTTCCGGTCCCTGTTACACACCCACCGCTGGCTGTAATCGCTGAACATGACGAACGACATGTTTACTCTGATATACCATCAATGACGAACCTTGGAACAACTGGATTAGTCGGTGGGGCCCCACGCCAGCCGCCCTGCAGCGTGCGAAGTGACGGTTGGAATCTGGACGTCCACAACGTGCGACGGTACTGAAGGTTACATGCACTTTCATGCCCCTTTACACGCTATCGTGATTCTGTACCGATTATTGGCCCAAGGAAATAAAATATTGATCGATTCTCATCACGATCAAGAAGGTGGCGAGCTTCGCTCGCGAATCAGTGATCATGCCATCGTGTCCCCATTTCCCCCCAAGCGATGTTTGATCCTACAACCCCGGGCCCGCGGTCCGCCTTTGATTGCGTTCGGCTGCCTACGCTGCACGTTTACATATGTACAGCTCGAAAATATTTTTTTATTCGTTCCATTAGTTCGAACGGCCGGTGGTGCCGGATCAGCACGATCTCAGGGCTGATATGTGGGCGCTTAATTGTGGTAAGGGTACTAGAACAGGCGATGTGACTGGTTTATGTTATGTAAAGGAGTTCTGCAGTTAGCTGTACTGCTTGGGGTGTACTTCTAAGATCTGGTTATCAAGTATTTTACGTCGGAGGGGACAAGCTGGTTGCGAGATGGGTCGTACGTCTATAGCAACCAAGGAACTAGACATTTCATACTAGTTCTTCTGCCTCGGGTTTCGAGAACTTTCCTGATGCGGCAGCCTGGATTCTCCCTGAAAGTCGGAGCATCAGAACTCTGGAACGACGAGTTCCATAATACTGGACAGAGCCGTAGTACTGCAAGCGCCAGAGTGAAGTTCAAGTGGACCGGCCGGGTAAATTGGCGCCTCAGACTACTTGCTGTGAACAACGGCCCGGGTCAAGGTGGCTCCCCTATCTAACTTCACTGCACAATGGTTCCACGGCGCCAATGACACAGAGCGTCTTTGCGATCTCTTACGCCGAGGTACGGCAGTATTGAACCATATGAGCGCGTACTTGAAAATGCTGTCGCAATTCTTGCGCCCATCACTGGCAGCCACTTATTTTTTCCACACAGATGGCAGGCCGTGGCATTGGTTTGATAGCCATGCAACGGTGTTATCAAAGTGTCGGCGCGCCGACTTGTGAACACAGGATATACCCAAGGGAACTTTGTGAGTCGCCCTGGCAAGAGCATGAGAGCCTTGGATTCCATGCTGACATACCCACTGACAAATGGGCTATGCAATCCGAGCCACTGCTGCGAGCCTTCTCATTGTTTTCTGAAAACCCCGCACGGCAGTTCACCCGTGTAATATTATCCTGCTCATCGCCGGCAAGTTATTTGAAAGGCTCCTGTGCGCCAATCATCCCTTCTGAACGCGCTGTCAGCATCTGGTATTTGGTATCAAATTCCCTGGAATCCTGGCCCATTGTGTCCCCTAAGCGGAAAATGACTCACTGGTTGCAGCTGGCCAATCGCAACAGGAGTGAACGGTGGCGTGACGGCGGTACCAGTCACCACACGGACCTTAACATTATATTTGACTCGGGGCAAATCGCATCGCGCCACTGGCAGCACGAGGTAGCGGTTGTCCGATGGGCACTGAACCCTCAGACCTACTGTAGCTGTAGCTGTACAACACCCCGAAGTGGAAGCGTTGTGGTAGGTGGCACGTGTGGCGGGGAACAGGAAGAATGTCTGATCTAAGAAAAGTTTAACACAGGGTGGGTGTTCATGTTGATCTCCGCACACCGCTTAAGAGCGGGACTCAGCAGACGGCCAGTGGCACTCGCCGTAACTTATGATAAGGCTGAGCCGTGTGACTCACCTCCTGCAGTTCCTACTATGTAGATTCGACGGAGCCGAAAAAACATTCACCATTAATGCAGTGATGCCGAACGAACGCGTCACCGTGGATTCTGCGTATAAATGAATCACGTTGCGGCACCAGTGCTGTGATCTAGGCTGGCATTCCGAACAATACAGAGAGTCATTCCAAACTTGTGACTCACTGTGACACTGGACAACGTCCGTACGGTACAGTATTATAGAGTACTGAAGCCGCTTGAAACTCAGCACACGATGATTCAATGAAAATGACGAGGTGTCACTCGGAACTCACTGCTGAACGCGGGTTATGTTGCCAACCTCCTATTTTCCAGTACAACAGCCTGACTCGGTACTCCAATTTGTCAAACCATCACAATCACGATCTCCCAAACAAGAACGGTAAGATTACAGCGAGTGGGGCTTATGTAAACCGGAAGTAACAAAAATACACCAATGACCAAGTTGAGTAGAAAGTCCTATCCACTGCATAACAAAAAAATCGTATGGTACCAAATAGCATAGCTTACAGTAGAATAACAGCTAGCCGAAAAAATAAAATTAAGACTGCGTGGCAGCAGTGGTGTCATTAATAGATGCTGTAGCTCCGGGAGGTATCTTAGGCCATGAAACGACCAGAAGACCATCATTCATGGCCGCCGATATGGTACTCATCTGTGCAAGTGGTAAGACACGACGACCGAGGATGAGCTAGAAGCAGGCTCACCATGGTACCTTTCGGAACGCGGAGTACACGCTCGAAGCGGCCGTACTTGATTTCCTTTGTGGGATACTGTATATCACTTCCCTGGTCCGAGGATATCCTTGGTCGTCGGTCGCCGGAGATGAGAAGGGTATCATTTTGGTTAAGATGTACTCTGACTTCCTCTGACTTGACACCAGGAAGCTCAAGCGTAGCAGTTATTCGAGAAGATGATGGATCATCACATATTTCAAGCCTGTGGAATGGTCAGCGAGCTAGCCAAACGGGAGGTTGTGTCAGCATACACACCTGGGCCTATAGACGAGACTACCTTGGCGTACCCTCCTTTCCAACGCGATGTTCTGCTCCCGCAAAATGTGAAAGATGTATCTTCGGGCCAAGGCGCGGTCCAAGGCTCGAAAGCGGTCTTCTTGGCTGGTGTGGGAAGACAGTTTGGACAGTTTGCAAGTGATTAGTGGGGTTGCTGCGACAGTCATGAGAAGTTTTCAGAGAGCTCCGCAGAGGAGGGTATTAGATGGTTTGTTCGATTCAAGCCGATTCAGAGCGGCATATATATGGTCCATGGAATCAGGGCTGCTTACGCAATCAAAAAAATGGAGCGAGCGTCCAAGTACTGCCGGAGTTGCCGCACTTTCAGGGCTGTGCAACTGCGTCAGACAAGTCAGATCTTGACCCGCTCGAGTCACAGCCGGGCTCCACAGCAATTTGATAGGCTATTGAGGCCTGAGGTGGAAGAAGATGACACAGGGTTCACAGTCATTCCGGGGCTCGCTGTCACATGAAGGGAGGAAGCTTAGGAAGCAAAGCGGGATTGTACGAGAAATTCCTGGAAATTTGGCCGGTGAGGTCCGCCGTGAGGAAGACAGGTCGGCCGATTATTATTATTTTCTTTAGTAATACATCACGTGACCTATCAATCTTGAATAGTTTTTCTTGCCTTCCAAAGTTCAAACAACATCGCAATGAGCAAAGTCGTCTTTGGTATGTCGCTCTCACTCGTCATTTTCGTTTGTTAGCCTCACATTCATGTCGTATAGTGGGAAATGTGCCCTACAACATGGGCGAGGAACGTGTTTTATATCCTTTCAGTTGTCACTTGTGTCCTAACTGCCCCACAGGAGCAATTGATTGATGTCTTCAAATCTGTCGGCCATGTCGTTGGCTTCAGGTGTGACTCGAATTCCCCTCTTATTCTAATCCTGACTCCCCCGCAGGCTCGTTTTCGACAGAGAAACCGGAAAACCTAGAGGTTACGGCTTTTGTGAATTTGCTGGTACATCCAATCCATCTTCTGTCTCCAAGATTTTAACTCTTGTCTGACTCATTCCGACTCGTACTCCCTCGACCCATGCATGTGCCGTCAAACCACCCACTCCGCTCCAAACCGTTTCTACTCGTATGCTTTGCTCGTTTGTGTCCCTTCGCCCCCAAGATCATGAAACTGCTCTTTCTGCTGTGCGAAATCTGAACAACGTCGACGTTGGCGGCCGCCCTTTGCGAATTGATTTGGCAGACTCGGACCCTTTTCTCGAAGGCAAGACTACAGTGCGAGGAGAATTACTAGACGGTAGTGACCCGAGAGGGCATTGGCGTGATCGTCGAGACAAAGACCGCGACCGAGACCATTTCGACCATCATAGAGACCCAAAGTCTCAAGACCCCGCCGCCTTTCTCGCAGCCCTGCCCTCCGGTGTTCCTATACCCCCCGGGTCTACTTCATTAGATGCCATCAGTCAGACACTCGCCACGATGAATCCGGTTCAGTTAGTGGAAGTGCTGGCACAAATGAAGGTGTGCAGCGGTTCCCAGAAACGTGTCCGAACAGCTTTGCGAATGACACCACGGCCACGCTGGATGTCCTCTTTTTCCCTTTAGGCATTTGTGATCACGCACCCTGAGCAAGCGCGAGCGCTGTTGATCGCACATCCGCAGTATGCATATGCGCTCTTCCAAGCGCTGCTATTAAACAAGATCGTAGATCAGTCGGTTCTCCAGGTATGTACACACTATCGGCGTACGATTGCCGACCCGTTCAATGAAAGGCCCCGTTTTTTCAACCATCGTCCGTAGCGTATGTTGCAAGCAACCGTTGGTAGTAATCCAACCTCGGGACCACTGCAGCCGCCCCCGCCTCAAATGCCGACGTATCAACAGCCTCCGCCTGTGCACCCGACACCACCAGTGCTGGCGCCGCAGCTATCGGTCCCACCACCGTCTGGACCGAGCATGTACCAACAGCCCCAACATATGCCACCGCAACACGCTTACTATCGACCACCCCCACCTCCGCAACCTGCTCTGCCCTCTCAGGCGCCCCCCAGTTCGGTACCCGATCTCAACATAGACCCGACGCAACGCGTGAGTTGGATCGATAACTCTCCTCAATGACTATGTCTTAACTTTGGTCCTTGTGCTTTCCAGCAAATGTTGCTCCAGGTACTGAGTCTGACGCCAGATCAAATCAATGGACTGCCTCCGACCGAACGAGACGCCATTCAAGCCTTGGTGCGTGTAGTTTTGGCCTTGGCTTGGATCCTTGGATCGTACTGACATGTCCGATGACAGCGCAACCAGTTTATGGGTGGCATCACCGCATGAAAAGAAATCTCGTCACGCCCTTTTCTTTCTTTTCTTTCTCTTTTCTCTTTCTTTTTCGCGCAGTCTTGGCATGGTGGCGTCGTGTTTTTCGTTACCGGTGCCTGGTAAGACAGCAAAATCGGAATCGACTAGTACTACTACAAGTGCCGACATATCAGTGGTCCGCCGTTCGGTCCACAAGTTGGTCAGCGCCGTTTTATCACGAGCCTACGATTGATATTCGCCTTTGTATGACGGTGCCTAAACTACATCCCAAACGAGCTTATTTTGAATGGCGTCACCAGTAGCCACGAGTACGATCTTGGCAGCGGTAACCATTTGGTGTTCTGACCCATCCGACCCGAGTCGACTGTCAAGCCAAGAAGGGTTCACAGCCGATAGACTCGTGGGGAGAAAGCAAACTGCTGCCAATAAGATCCGTAACCCGAGCATTGAACGTAGTAGGAAAACAAGTACCCGCAAAACGGCCACGGCGTTAACTAACTTGGCTTATCGATCGGCGATCTCTTCCGCAAGCTCTTCCTGTGTAACCCACAAAGGATGATAAGTTTTGAACCCTCGATTCACATAGGGCCCCACGGTGTGGCCGGACCGACCAGTATTGGTACTTGGAGCTACTAGATAATAGACCTGTGCATCCCTTCGATTTCGCCAAGACGCGCAGCAGTGTCACTGCTAGGCGTTCCGACGGTCGCAGGTCATTGCCAAGAGTCTCTGCCGTGTGTGCCTGCTAATATTAAGCCGAGGGTGGCGATGAAGTGTTCGAGGCTGCCGGGGATCGACGGTCACCTTGTTCTCCGGGCTCAAGTGATATCCCGGGCCTGTGACATGTGACTAACCGGCGAGGGTCGTGCACTGCCATCGTCGTACGACTCGTGCCGTCAAGGGCGCTTTTTAGTTGACGCGTCCGCAGTTCTCCGCAAGTAAACTCCGAGTCGGCCCGCATGTTTCTGATCCCTTAAAAATTCCTAATACAGCTCTGTCTACTAATTGACTACTACTATTAAATGTAACGCCCTGGCAGAACTCAAATCACAGTCATCATAAATGACATCCGAATCGTCGGGTATCGCCTCCGAAGGCCATTGACGGACTAGTGCAACTTGAACTGACTCATCCCAACCCTCGAGCTCGCCCTCGATGCCGGATCAAACTTCACTGCCTCAGGTTTTGTCCGACGTCCCTGTGCGGATCATATCGATCGAGCCTTAGGCCTCAGGGACGCCAAGGTACTGCACTAATATTCATCTCCGTCGATCAAGAATTTCTCTTCTTTTCTGATTTCTGATCGGCGAGGCGCCCAGTACTAGTATTCGCGATGGCTTGGCCAACATTGTCCGCAGTAAATTTATGAATAATCTAGTGACCGTCGTGCAGCCTGGCGGCGGGCCTTGAGAACACAATTTAGCGTGGAACTCTTGGCTGGCAAGCTCCACTAGTTCGGTGGTGATTATAAAAATAGTGTATTCATTGAGAATGGCCAGTGAGTCAAAAGACAAATGCCTCAGGCTTTCAAGGCAAGGCGAGACGTTGGTAATCGATGTCGGCCCACTTTTCCGTTTGGGACTTTGGAAAACACACAACTATGAGCAGAGTCAAAGTTTGAAAGCTTCAGATCAGAGCCGATATATACGGTTCAAAAGGCACGACACAACCTCCAAGCGCCGCTCGTCTTCTAACCATCGTCTATTGCCTTACGATCGTACCTATATTAAACCTCTAAATCTCAAACGAGCTTGTTTTCAATGCCCCGCGACTGCTTCAGTGCGACCAGCTTGGAAACGACCTCGTCCAGCGCCGCCATCTCTCCCTTTGACTTCGTGCCTTGGTCATCCCGATTTCGGACATTGACTGACCGGTTGTCGAGCTCTTCTTGACCCACGACTGGAGGGAGTGGGCTGTCAGAAACCGGACCAAGTCCGCGACATGTAATGTAGCAACATACCCAAAAGAAAATTGTATTGCGCAAGTTCTCCATTGCGAATCTTTTTAGGAAGGGTATCTGCACCGTTGTCGACGTCCGCGAACAGGCCCTGTGCAGCTAACTTATTGGCAATCTCTTGCGCGTATTCTTTCTGTTGACGAGCTCAGCAAGGCAGGTCGACATGAACGGACGCTCGACTCACATAGGGCACAGCGACCGGAATGACGAGCACTTGGCGAGGGGACAGCCAGAACGGCCTGTGCATTCCCAAACGTTTCAGTTCCGGCATTCGCAAGACGCGCAGCAATATGAACACGATACCATTTCCCACCAAAATGCTCCGTGATAATGGCGATGAAGCGTTCGAGACTCCCCAGGATAGCACGGTGAATCATCACCGGACGCGAAGGGGGCTTGTCAGGATTGACCGTCTCGTCCGCGGAGCGGTACTTGAGGTTGAACCGTTCCGGGAGTTGGAAATCGAGCTGGATGGTCGCACACTGGAAGGATCTGCGTAGGGCGTCTTTGATGTAAATATCAATCTTCGGGCCATAGAATGCGCCGTCCCCTGGATTAATTGACCATTTTCCAGGGTATTGCTTCTCGAGGGCGTCTTTGAGTTGCTATACAGATGGGCCCGCAGTCAGCACGTGATTCTCTTCCTACAACGGTCGTGTGACTGACAGTTTCAGCAATGTCCCAGGTCTCGACAGTGCCGAGGTAGTTCTCCGGACGTGTCGATAGTTCCATCCGAAACTCAAAGTTGAATAAGCCATACACATGTTGCATGAAATCAAACAACGCCTCGATCTCGGAGGTAATCTGCAACCGACGACGTTAGCTGAAGATGCTGCGCGTGCGTCAATCGGACAAATTGTAATGCGACCCCTGACCTGTGACGGCATACAAAATACATGCGTGTCGTCCTGCATGAAGCGCCGAACGCGGGTCAGACCGGTAAGCGCACCAGACGCCTCGTTCCTATGCACAATCCCGAATTCTGCCATCCGGATCGGCAACTCTTTGTAGCTCCGGTCCCGAGCGTCAAAGATGAGGCAGTGACCGGGACAGTTCATTGGCTTCAGTGCCCACGCTTCCTTTTCGATGTTGAGCGTGAACATGTCTTCTTTGTAGTTTTGCCAATGACCCGACGTCTCCCACAGCTTCGAGTTGTACATGTTGGGCGAGATGACTCGTTATGATGTCAGACTCCTCAGTTGCGGAGAAACCATGGAGTTGCGCTCACCTTCTTGGTAACCGCGTTTGCCATACTCTGACTACATCGGGCTCTCAGATCGTAATCGGTGTGGAAATCATTTGGTGCGTACCCTCATCATCTCGAGCAGCGTGTTGTAGATCCGGGTGCCGTGGGGTAAAAAGAAGCAACTCCCCGGACTGAGATCATTGAAAAAGAACAGCTCTTGTTCCTGGAATGCGGGGTCAACATTATCCGCTTCAAGTCTTGCAATCGGGACTTTACCCTGCCAATTTTACGGTGATCGCGCTTTGCAGCCTCTGCCAAAAATACCTTGTATTCCGATAATTGCTTCTTGTCCGGGAAGGAGATCCCGTAGACGCGTTGCAACGAATCGTTCTTTGCGTCTCCCAAAAAGTAGGACGCAGAGTTCTACAAAAGAGAGAGAGAGATCTGTCTCCACCAAATCGCAGAATCGTAACCTCGACCGACCTTGGTAACCATGAACGCCTTGATCTTGCCGGTATGCGGAACGTGAGGCCCAACACACAAATCAACCATTGGCCCGCAACGGTATACGGTGGTGGAGGAACCATCGGGAATCTTGGTCTCGATGAGGTATTTCTTGTACACGTTGTACTGTTTGCGTCCGGATCGATCAGCGTTCATCGGCGGTGTTCGTTCGACGTACGGCAAACATCTCTAGCAAGTTTTCCTTGGAGACGAGCAGTCGCTCAAACTTTTGCTTGTCCTTGATGGCACTCTCGGCGACCTTTTCTAGTGCAGGGTAGTCTGCGTTCGTGACGACTCTGACGACCACAACTCAACTCAACGACAAGAGTTCACGCACGACGACGTACCTTTCCTTGATTGCCATCTCGTAAAAGAAACCGTCGTCCGTCGGCGGTCCGATGCATAGGTGACATCCATAATGCCTCTCCGCAGCCTCTCCCAATACGTGTGCCGACGAATGCCAAAAGACGCGTTTACCTATCCGGCGTTAGTCCCCGTCAAACAAAAAAGAAAGAGAAACGCGCACTCACCTTCCTCGTCGTCAAAAGTCAACAACTCTAGCTTACACGACCCTTCGAGCGGTCGTTCGAGATCCCAGAGGACGTCGTCCACCTGCCAATGTTGTTAACAAAAGCAAACGAGAACGCTCGCAACACGCTCACCTTGGCGATCACGACCCGCTCCGAGAGACTCTTGGACACCTCCTTGGCAACGTCCATCGGACTCGTCTCCCAACTCGTGCCCTTGCGTTCAGAGCCGTCTGGCATAGTGACGGTGATCGGTTCCCTCGGCTGCACTGTGTATGCGAAAATACGTCGGTCGGTCGGTCGGTCGGTCATACTCACGCAACGAGCAGAAAAAAGACATACCCTTGACGAACTCGTCGTACTCGGCGCGCAGCCTGTCAAACATTCGAATCCGATGATCGATGTACTCGGGCGGTGGTTGGAGCTACGCGCGAATCGATCAGTTATCGTGCATCATTCATCATCAGTATTGCGCGTCATGAGCAACGCACCTCGAGTGGGTATTGCGACACAGCGCTCTGAACCTTTTCCTTCTTCTTCTCCTTCACTTGCTGCTTCTTTCCCCCATCGCCGTTCGGGAT
>JBBPOL010000451.1:0-13169 GCA_038091435.1 Leccinum variabile | reverse complement strand
TATGCTTCGAGTGACATGACTATGCTCTCTCGTATCGGATCTATGGGAGGGTTGGTGACCTGGGCGAAAAGCTGACGGAAATAGTCATAGATGATGCGAGGTTGTGTGGCCATTGCGGCTATGGGTGCGTCGTTCCCCATGGAACCCAATGCTTCCTTGCCGTTCTCGACCATCGGAAGCATGAGAAGATTGAGCTGTTCAACTGTATAACCAAATGCGAGGAGTTTAGGGTCGCTGCTGAGCGGTGCATCATCGATGACGGGATCGATCGAGACGTTGCTGCGGACTACGCGCTTGATGATGCTCGGGACGTGTAGAATGTGGGCTTCAACCCACGAAGCAAAGTCTTGCTTGGCAGCTGTGTTCCGTTTGCGCTCTTTGTCGTCTACGATCCTTCCTTCGAGAGTGTCGACGAGAAGCATCCGACCAGGCTTGAGACGACCTTTCTGGACAACCTTCTCCGGAGGAATAAACAGCGCCCCCACTTCAGAGGCGCACACCATGATGTCCTCGTTGCTGACGACGAAGCGACACGGCCGCAGACCATTACGATCAAGATTAGCACCGCAATAACGGCCGTCACTGAAGGCAAATAGAGCAGGACCGTCCCAAGGTTCTTGAAGGCAAGCAGCCCAGTTATAGAAGGCCCGCTTTCCAGGTTCCATGTCCTCATTCCCCTGCCACGCCTCGGGAACAAGCATCATGATGGCTTCTGGCAACGTCACCACCCCATTCACGACCAGTAGCTCGAGTACGTTGTCGAACGCAGCGGAATCAGATCCCCCGGTTTCAATGATAGGATAGAGAAGGTCGAGCTGATCACCGAAGCTGGTTGAAGAGAGCACACCTTCACGAGCCCTCATCCAGTTTTTGTTGCCACGAATGGTGTTGATCTCGCCTAAATCGGAGCGTTAGGTCTTACCTCATGCTCAAATATGACATTACTAACCATTGTGAGCGGCCCATCTCATTGGTTGGGCACGATCCCATGAGGGGAAAGTATTTGTAGAAAATCGGGAATGCACCAAAGTAAAGTGGGAACGATACAGAACGTGATTGAGGTCATGATAGTAGTTGTATACTTGGGGAGGCGAAAGCTGCCCCTTGTACACAATATTCTTGGTGGAGAGCGAACAGACATAGAAACCCTTGGCAAGCGTACTTTATATACAAGGAAGTCGAAATGCTTTGAGCGATGTTTATTACTCCGAATGAATGAGAAAGGACAAACATAGTATGAGTGGCATGCTTGCGCAATACGTAAAGTTGTCGTTCAAACATTTTGGCATCAAAAGGACCAGCCTGACATGTAGTGCCGTCACCGTAGTGGTCACGCAGAACAACGAAAGGTTGGTAAATCGCAGGCTCCTTGCTACTGGCAGCAGGACCCAGGATGGTTCCATCTGTGGGGACTTCGCGCCATCCAAGCACACGGAGACCGAGACCGCTGGCGATATTGGAAAAGATCATTTGGAAGTTTTGGAGTTGGATGGGATCGTTGGCCTTGAAGAAAACGTTGCCGACAGCATACTCGCCTGACTCGGGCAGCACGCAGCCGATCTCCCTCTCGCCCTCTCGCTGGAAGAAGACGTGTGGAATACCAGTCATGACCCCAGCGCCGTCGCCGTCGCGGCTGTCGGCGCCAGTGGCGCCACGATGGGTCATGGCACAAAGTAGTTGACGAGCATCGGAGACGATTTTGTGGCTCTGTTCTCCTTTGATATGACAGATGAAGCCTACCCCACAAGCATCTTTCTCGTACTCTGTGAGATAAAGACCTTGATTGGCGGGGAGAGATTGATCCCAAGAATCGGGGTCGCGTTGGACAGCATGAAAACCGCTATCTGTTAGGGAAGACGCCTCCGAAACCAGAGGATCCTGGTGCGAGACGTCGGGGTATGCCATAGACAAAAAAATCTGGACTGGAAGTCGGGAGGGAACAAATTTCAAGAGAAGAAGAAGAAGCTGATAAACCGGGATCACCAGACATGTCCCGGCCGATAACCCCTGGCGGGCATCCGTCAATTCCGCCTGACTCCGCCACTTGGAACCCACGCTGATGTAATGGTGGCCCGGACCGGATCAACGTCCAATCACTTGGGCAAACCTAGTCGCTGAAGGACAACCGCATCGCCAGATATAGTAGCACCTTGCAGTCCGTCGGAGGCCTGTTCAAAAAGAAAGAAAAAACACAACAAAAAGGCTCCCACCAGTGGATTCACTGCGGCATCAGCACTCAAAACGTCTTCTGGGCGGAAATTACGTGTATTGCAAGGGCCGTTGGCCCATGCCCCCTCAAGGTGTGCTGTGTACCAGACTTCCCCAGTACTCCACATGCGGCAACGCGAGAGAAGACCGGCCTTGCTGTGGAGGTGAGGCCCACGAGAGCAGCACCTGCCTCTGACACTGCGCTCGTCGAAGGTCAGAACGACATCTTGGCCCTCGGAACCGGAAAACGACATACAGTATGTTGTCTCACACGGGCCCCAGCCTGCCACGACTTGAGATAGCCCTGCGCGTGTGATATACGCCTACTGTCACATTGGTGTGAATAATGTGTAGGGTACGCCGCTGTACTTTCCGACGCTGCTCAACATTCTGCCGCTCCGTTACAGCTGGAATGGCAGATTTTTTGGGCGCATCCCATGCTAAGCTGCCAAAGTGTCACCCACAGTGGCAGGCCAGGTACCGGCGTGACGTAGTACCGAGGGCGTTGCGTTTCATAGTAGAATGCGCGTTACCGTCTAACGCGATCCGATGGAGATAAGATAGACTACAACTTAATAGACGGGTTTCAGGCTAGGGAGCGGCATAAACGGGTTCACGAAGCACTTCAAGCTACTAAGTACTACGGCATACAGCAGCCCAACGCACCGCGGATAGTGACCAAATCTCCAAGAAGCCAATTGCAAATGAAAATGGAAGATTGTCAATTATTGTCCAGGCTCGTCGTTCGTCCACCACAGACCTGTGTATCATCAGATCAGCAAATCGCCACCATGAGTCCCTTCACATATTGTCCTCTTACCCAGTGATCAATTCAACTTCCACCCAAAGCAATCGGTGCGCGCAGCCTCACTATATCATTCTTGCTACCTCATCCAACAGATAAAGATTTGGCCCCCAGTGGAGAGAAGTTCCTCGTTCAAAACGAGCAGCATGTAATTTTTCGGTTGAACACGAGGCCGAGTTACCAATGCTTTTGCACATAGCGTAGTCAGTTTGTAATTCCAACTTGATCGATACTTGAAGACAAATAACCTTCAGATCTAGTCATCCAAACACAGAGAAAGGGCCTCGTGAAAAAGACCCAAGCCTGAGGATGCTACGCGGAGTTTGTTAGGATTAGAATATCCAGGGCTGGGATACTTAAAGACGTGCGGTTATAGATCCACTTTCTACTTCCACCGGCAAATTTACCAAACTTTTCAGAACAGTTACCTTACTCGAGACGTGTGAATAGTTGGTGGTGGGTAGAGCCGAGGAGGTCGATGATGGATCAAGTCTCTTGCGCAGATTTCTTCTGACAAGTTACCGGAAACAATGCTCAATAAGGCAAGACCTTCTGTCGACTTACTTGATTGACAACGAGAGTCATACAAGCTGCATACAGGTTTTCCGACGAGAATCGCTGTAGATTGGCGTGACGATTTCTCGATTTCTCGGAATGGTGAATGAGTCGATAGAGAGATCATGCGTTATTCCAAGCATAAACCAAACAACCTTCGGGCTAGCCCGAAGTGTTGCACATTGTTTCAAAGGCAATTGCCGAGATTATTCATTCGTGTTCGAACACCCATTTACTTGATCACTAGATGGCCCTTCAGGGCAGGGGGACGTGTTCGTACGCCATGATATGAAATCAGCCTGCTCCGTCGTGCAGCGCACAACACACCGCAGCTAGATGAAGTTTCCTGATGAAATACCACTCAGACATAGAGATTCGGCGTACCTTTGTGATGCCCATTATACTGTCGGACGGTTTCGCCGGAAGCCATCTCCCAGAGTCGAGCGGTGTGATCCGAGGAGGCTATCAGCGAATAAGAACCAAGATCTAATAATCAAGATAGATAATTTCTTACCTGTCACCAAATACGCAGAGTCCGCACTAAAAGCACAGTCCCACACCCATCGTTGATGCCCTTGCAGTACCTTCTCTTGCTTCAATTCATAATTCTGAGATATGGACCATATCTTCACCGTAGTGTCCGCAGAACACGTGGCGAGATACCTAATGTATCCCCATGGGCCCATATGCATACTCGAAAAGAACTGAGATAAATAAACTTACCTAACGTCAGGACTGAGAAGAACGCGGGTGATGTACTTTTTATGAGCACTGAACTTGGTTACGGCCTGATATCTTGGCATTTCAGATTTCTCTTCATTAATCTTCCAGACATAACATTTGCCCTGATTACGGAATGATGAGCGCTACGTTGGCACACGGGTGTTTTGCCCTTGCCTTATTATTCCCAGCGACCAGACACGATCCATCTGAGGCCAAACTGACCGACCTGATAGGCACATCACCGGCGGGGGTCTTGAAATTGTACACTAAACATCGACAAGATGGAGATGAAAGTGGCGCACCAGTTCATGCGAGCAAAGGTTTTCAGATAAGTCCCATTGTTTGATACATCCGGCCTGATCGCAGGAGATGAGCTCTCCCTGATTAGGATGGACGCAAACGTCGTTGACTGAACGTGTGTTGTTAGCACCGTGTAAAGACAAAGCACTGACAAGATGGGGCTACCTGGGGCGCCATTATCATAAGTGCGGTGCACTTGTGCACTCCTGGGGTGAATGATAAAGAAAACACCGCTTAGAAACAAGATCGGAAGGGTACCTGAGGTCCCATATCCTAATAGTTCCATCTTCACTACCAGTAACCAACCATTTCCCTTCGCTGTGGAAGGAAACGGAGGTGACATTCATGGTGTGAGCATCGAGACAGGTCAGCTACCGATTTGCATGCTTCAATGCGCGGACTACGGAAATAGGGAGTACCGACCGGAGTGGATGAGGTGCTCGCGATTTCATAAATGTACACTTTCTTGTGGATCGCCGCAGCCAGCAGTCGCTTGCTAAAAGCCGGAATGTGAACGAGACCCTCCACAAGGATGAAAGAGCTGGATTACTCAGGAGAAATAGCAAGACGATTTACTTGCTAGCGACGAACCCAGGAATACTTAGATTTGCAAAGCCAGAGCGTGATTGAAAAGACTATGCTCACGCCAGATTCTCCCGACCTTGCGATGGTGCGGGAGCAAATTCCACTCCACGCTTCCCAAAATCTGATTTCATGGTCGTACGAGCCCGTTACCAGGATGACAGACATTCTGTGTCACAGTGGTGTCGACGTTAAATGAAGGTTCTCGACAACGTTGCAATGGCCATGCAATGCCCGATGCACAGAGTCGCGAATTCCACGGAATTTTGACGATTGTTTATTTATGTAAATATACTTGGTTGTGTTTTATTCTATTTATTTTTTTACTCCGCCTTTTCCCATGCACCGCTGCCTTGTATCCCTTCATTTGATTCCGCCTGCGACGCGTTTCTACGGAAAGCTGCATACGTTTGTACATGATCGAGGCTCACTTCGAGATCCACCGACAACTCAGAGGTCCGTTCATAAGTTAAACAGCTCCGCTCAAATTTGGAATCTCACCAGTGCGGGCTGGGCCGAGGATCAGGTCCGGCTGGCTGTCGATGAAGGATGGCAACGTGTGCGTCTACCACGCGTCGTCCAGGATCACTGGCCTCAAATAGCGGGGTGGGTTTATGGGTGCTAGAGTCTTTGGGGACCTCCAGCACTATTACGTCCCTCCGTGATGCCGTTCTGTCTCGACCTTCACGAGTTCATACATTTCATAACTCACAGCTAGACATTGTTATATTTCATTTACCAGGCCCATCTCAAACAAGCACTCAGTCGCGCGACGACCGTCGTCCGCGAATTAATTGAGTTCGGCTAATATCCCATTTCCCTGCTGGCCAGTAATGTGTCGTTACAGCTGTTCTCGGACCAATAAGCGAAATTCTTGGATTTTCACCAAACAGTAAGCCTTCCCGATTTCAAGAGCAAATAAGGTACCCCCGTCCATAGGCCCTATCGCCGATGTGACCTCGAGATCGAGGCAGATCTCTGCTAACACTGGCTGGAGGGGTTATAAGGAGAGTGCAGCCTAACGGCCAATGACACCCAACGTCCTCCAGAACTTACCGTTCCCTACCTACTATTTTGGCTATGAACGCGCACCCCGTAAGTCGCCATTGCCACCCTCTCCCCAGAAAGTTGTTGACACAGCACTCAGAATGGCACAAGAGTTTTCTTCTGGACTGCCGCCGGTGATATCAAATATGGAACCGTGAATGGCACAAACCGCCTTCCCGATGTAATATCATTTCTCTCGAAATGCGCCACACTTGTATCTAACATTTCGTAGGGGACACAAATTGTCGTTATATCGGTGGACGGAGGCGAAGGCAGTCGCAGTCTGCCGTAAGCAGTCTGAACTTACTGCCTGAACATATACTGACTCAGCGAAATTCTAGCGTGTCCAGCGTCTCAAAAGTAAACTAAGACGAGTTGTTATTCACGCATACACTTCATCTGCATCATAGATCTCATCTCGCTAGAGCCATTGCATCGACTTCGCATCCACACAGTGTATCGATCTACTTCCCATCAGCCACATAGTTATTTATTCGTCTGTAGCCGCGGACTATTCCTACTACGCAATATGTTGTGTTTCGCACTCAGCTCACCTGGATTCGACTCTAAAAAACCGTATCGAAGGGATAATTTTGTTATGACGTGTCTCCAAAACGCATGGTGTCAGTTACCAGGGTTCTGGGAATCGGTACATAAATCCGGAGCCCTTGCACGTTTTGTGGTTCTGCCCTGCAGACCCGCAAGTATAAGCAGTCGCTTGCTGATCCCTCCCTGGCTGACCAGACAAAACTGGGGCGATGAACTCAAGCGAGAATTTGACATTCAAGTTAAGTTCTAGACCGTCGAGTAGACATGTGAGATCGGGACTAATACCTTTGGTTGATCACGAGCACCTGCTGGGGATGAAGTTGTCCGTCCGATCGCGGGGCCTGTGTGTAACTCCCCATTCTCGAGGGTTCAACGTTCAAGTTGATACCCCAGTAAGTCGGAGAACTCCAAGCACTCCCTCCTGGCCGCATGACCAATTCCAAAGCACCCCGTTTGTACGCGTACATACACGAATCTCATTCTCGTCACATTATATCCGCGCTTTGCGTATGCGAGCGACTGGTAAATAGATCGAACGTTGCAGAAAAAACGGAAGCAAAATAAAATAAAACATGCGGTTGTTTCATGTTCGACTTCAAACTGAACCCGGGATGTCCGTGGGTGTCGTGTTGTATGTATACATTGGTGTCAAGTTACATGATCTCCGAAGGTATCGCCACGAAGGCTGCAATCAGGGTTGTGATACGGTTCGGAGCCTGAGGCATCCCCTTGCGCGAAGTCTCGTTTACTAGATCCCACATGTATTTAGTCGGCAAACCACAGTGTGGCTTGCGTTCATGCCCGATGGCTACATCTTTCCCTGCGTCAACCCTCCCTGCGGTCCTAGCTGGAACTAAGAAGGGGTAATTCACCGGGAAATGCATACACACCCTAATCATGATACTGAGACGCTGCCCGTCCGAGGGCATAATTGCATGTTTCCAATGGTAGCGGACACTATCCCTGTGATTCTCATTTCGAACCAGGGATTGAACGACACGAATGGACAGACACTACCTCTGTAGATAGACGCTACCAGATGGAAGCGCTATATCAAAGCTCTCTGACTCTAGAGAGTCGGGGGATTCCATCCTCAAAATCCTTGTCGCCCCTAGACTTACGCCCAATATCCATCCACCACTTGCAGAAACATTATCAATGTGAGGAAGTATTTCCCCAGATGATGCTAGGTGTAATATATGGGTTTGTGTGTTTTCCGAAGGGCAGAGTGCTCGCAAGCGGTTCAACAATGGAGCCAGACCGGGAACTTGATATTCCGGCCAGGACGAGAGGCTCATTTCACGGTAATCCCGGATAACATTATCGTAATGACCCTTGAGGGATGAGCAGCCGAAGGCGTAAGGATCGCAGATTATGTGCTTACCTCGTGGAATGTATAGTAATGGTCTGGCAAGAACACATCTTCCACGGGAATGGTGTCCGAAACCAGTGGACTCCTAGAACGATATTTATTCTGGAGTCTGCGGGCACGCACGCTCTCGAGGGTGTCGAGTTGACTTAAGGCCGTAGTCAACAGTAATCGCTGTTCGTGGTCATCGAAGAACATAGGCAAAAAAGTAAAGCCCTGTGGTAGCAGGTTGTTGGTGCCTCTAATAAATGTAAGATGTCTAGTCCTCGCAGGGAGAATAGACAGGGAGAGATGTCTCGAGATGTCTCGGAAAAGCCTCATAAGTTGGATGTCACCTTGAAGTCACTGGGCTTGGCCTGGACCATGAATGCAAAATGTTGCCCTTAGGTAAGTATCTTCTTCTGCCAACTATACACTTGAGGCCGCACCACAATTCCACGTCCTGCTCCTTCCCCAACGCCTCATCTCGAAGCCCAGCAATCAAGTCGGACTGACCGTCGACGTCACGCTCCATGGCCGTCCGGGATGAGGTCGCCATCTTGCCTTCGAGTCCGGATCAGCAAGGTAGTCCCCTCTATGCTGCATTAGCTCGGACGACGACGCGGGCTATCGCCTTGTATTTTTCTCGTCCAGCAAGACTGTTTAGGCCGTCCAAAGGCAAGCAAAACATCATGCAAATTCGCTTGTACTGATCGTCCACAAACCCAGTGAGCGGTTGGCACTCACTTCGGGGACATGCTAACAGACATGGCACCGCCCTCAGTCCCCAGTATATCGTCTCACTGGTAAAGAATCATGGTGTAGTTGTTGCCCTCTTCTCGAACACTTCCGAGTCAAGGCTTATATTGTTATAGTTCATGGTGATTCCTAAGCACTTTGTGCCTCCAATGCTCGCAAATGCAATGCTGGGTACGGTGCTTTGGACCACGTACACTGGCTGCTCCAGTTATCTACAATCTTACCTAGGGATTCATTCCATGTTCGCGGTTGCGTTGTCAGGCGCTGCTGCGGGTGGTATGCAAGCCTTGGTCGCTGCGCCTGTAGAAAACGTGAGACTCGTCATCGAAGGTGGCACTGGGAAAGGATGGTCCCATGCGTGGAAGGAAGTTTTCCGCGGAACACAACCGATCATCACGAGTAGATCTCAACAAGTCCGAGATATCAGACAACTTAGACTCTGGATGCAAGATGTTACCGAGATGGCTGGGCGTGGATGGGCTGGATGGGGGTGGGGCTGTGGGAAAGATGTATGTGGTAAGAAAATCTCATATCACTGGTCAAGTTATTTTATCTGTTCGTTTATCAGGCTTTGCTGCTTTCTTCACTGTTTTCGAGGTTACCCGCAAAGCAGCACGCGAAGTGAAATCCGCAACACAACATACTCTTCGAAGACTGCAGTCCGGAAACGAGACATCCTACAGCTCTAATCTACCACGATTCACCCATGCTTTTACATTGGTGTGCGGCGGCATAATGGCAGGTTTGGCATATGAGAAACTCTGCCAACCATGGGATGTGGCGCGCCGAGCTGTTTCCCTGCAGAAGTCGCATCCAAGCGACCGACGACCAGTGTTTTCTGTCTTGATTCGAAAACTTGAGACAGATGGTATAGCATCGTTCTTTCGTGAACACTCGGGAGGTATCTCGGATCGTCACGAGTTGCGATCTAACGCTCATCGGCGGATCTCTTCCGCTCTTCGGACACTCGGTCGTGTTGGTCCGTGGGGCATGTGCTTTCTCGTCTGGGAGTCATTTGGGCCAGGTTTAGATTGAAAGGTGGATTTGGAAACGATATTATCCCTAGCTACATAAGTTTTCGACGTTTCGATATGGAACCATGTGATCGTAGCGCTACGTTTTACTATTCTAGTGAGCTCCGCTAAATTATGTAAATAACTCGCTTGTCAGTTGCGCGTTTGCAGCGAGCTTCGAACCTACAACGTGAATGCTCCACGACGATTCTGCAATCAATCGAGCCTGCTCCGAACCACGCCATAATCCCCGTGCACATGCTCCGTGCGGCATCCTGTTATGACACACCCGCCGTTCGTATGTACGTTTTTTCCTCTTCGAACAGTCGAGACTCTTTTCCGTGGCTGTTCATCCCATCCTTGTGGCGCTCGAATCGTTGACTCCGGGGGTCCCAATATTCCATGATTGCCGTCAAAAACTTCCATCACTAATGCAGTTCCGACCGTACCCGAAGATCCGGTAGCCGCATCTCGATCACAATGTGTTTCAAAGTTGGATCGAGTCTGTAAGAATTTTACTTCATCGGTTGATAAGAAGACGCGGGACTTGTTCGGGTGGAAGATTGCCTCCATTCATCCGAGCCTGGCGCTGCCTGCCAAAGTCATTGATTCGAAGCATAATCATTGAAGCTACATACTTAAGTTTGCCTCGTTTCACTTCGGCAGCCCAAGCTAGCAATTGCAGCAGTGTCGTGGTGCTCCGTCAGGGTCACCAGTCCGTAGATAACCGGGACTATATGGTACACTATGTACTTTGATATAATGCAATGCAGCAGATCATGCTCACGTATGATGCATGAACGTTTCTGATCCACACGATCAAGTTCACCGACACCCCTGAGTCTGAGACTCTTTAATTCAATCTCGAATGCGAGAACACCTCCTTTCCCCTTGCAACACGTCCACAACACGCCTGCAGGCCATCCCTCGCTGCCGTTGTTTTGACACCGGGTATCAATTTCTTTTTGCCCTGGACAGGGACGAGTTCTCATGAATCCACCACTGCATCCTGCTTCAAGCGGGCTGTAGAGTTGCGTGACTTGTGCATGTGAGCTGTCACTCTACCGCAGGATCGACTTTTGGTCGGTTGATGCAGACGTTTCACTATTGGCAACGCTGCTTCACATTGCGAGCAATTATCATGATGTTTTTTTCGGACGGATCTTGCACTTCCGGATTTCCTACCACCCGTAGCGTTGCCCAGCTTGTGATGAATACATTCTGCTTCAAATTTCAGAATCATGATCATGCGTACGGTGCAACTCGAAACACTCCACAGAACAAGACGGTTACGGTCATGGGCGACCACTTGACCCCGATGGTGCAGATTCCTTTCGTGGTGCATACTCATTTCGTTGAGATCGGAAGCACCAAGGTTTCTACGAAACTCAAACGAGAAATTTCCCAGAACATTCTAGGTCAGAGGGATTACGTAATCAGTGTATATCTTTAGCAGGCTAGCACCACTTGATGGTACTACTATCGAATTGAAGTTGGCGTTCATAACACTGTAAACTCGCTATTCTGCAGTCACTTCGCCAACATGCCGCGTTGTGCACGAAAAGGGTGCGGTCAGGAGTTTTTATCGGCAGAGAACACGGAGACTAGTTGTCATTACCACCGTGGAGCACCGGTGAGTTTCTGCTGTAAATCTTGTTCGATCGGTCGGTCTAAGTTGTCTTAATAACAGGTCTTCCACGAGGGGCTAAAGTCGTGGTCATGCTGCTCAAGTGTCAACAAACCGGTTCTGGACTTCGATGAATTCATGGCTATACCTGTATGCATGCTTCGTTGCGTGGCGAAGCACGTTCACCGCTAACGATCATCATTGATCACGCTGGCAAGGGGTGTGAGGTTGGCACGCATACAGAAGCAGTACCACAAGATGCACCTCTGATACCGAAGCCAGCAACTACTGAGATTCTCACCATGTCGAAATCGAAAGATGGAAAAGAAGTCTATTCAGCAGTGCAGACAGTCCAATCGTCACATACATCACACTCGTCAGCTCCCATTTCCACCACACTGCCTACGGAGTCCGCTGCTCCTTACTTCGAAGAGGAGGATGACTCAAGTGTAGCGGTTGCACCAGGCACACAATGCAGACGTAAAGGTTGTGCCGTTGCATTCTTGAGCGATGCGGAGAACCGCGTCGGAAACGGCGAGGGCACGGTCTGCATTTATCATTCAGCCCCAGTACGTCTTGGGTTTTTGTTATCACCTGCACTGACACCTCCTTGACTACTGACCGGATCAATCGTTCTGCAGCCCATCTTCCGCGAGGGGAGCAAGGTATGTGACCCCGTAAATTACGTCGTTCGCACACCATTCCTCGCATACTTCCGTATTTTTTACGATTCTCAATGATGCGATGCTCAGGGTTATCTGTGCTGTAAACGGCGAGTCCTGGAATTTGAAGAATTCCTTAAAATCGAAGGATGCAAGAAAGGTCGCCATGTTTTTGTTCCGAAGCAGGGCGCATCCGGTGACTCGGTGCGCGGCACCACCTTTATTACGTCGCTGACATTACCACTAACCCGTTTCTGATCTGTTTCGGATCATAAGGTTGAACAATTCACAGAGTGCCGTGTAGATCATTACCAGACACCGAACGAGGTTCACGTGTCTGTATTCGCCAAGCAAGCTGATAAGGACAAAAGCAAGGTCACGGTTGAAGAGACACAGGTTTGCGCTGCAACGCGGACGGTTGTCAACCGTTTACTCACAGGAACACACACAGGTCCATTTCGATCTATATCTTCCCACCCAGAAACGGTTCAAGCGGACTATTCAGCTCTTTGGACCAGTCGAACCAGAAAGGTCTTCGTACAAATTTTTCGGGACCAAGGTAGAGGTCGTCTTAAAGAAACTGGATACCCGAAGTTGGACTGTTCTCGAGAAGACAACGCGTGATCTCGGAAAAATCAGCTTGACATTTGGAGTTGGGGGTAGAACTGGCACGATCGGCGGAAAGGAAATTGTTGTTGACGAGCAGAATAGAAACCGAGCACCTTGAAAAATTTACCATGGATACCGCAATGGTCCACCAAATGAAAAAAAAAAAAAAAGTTATGACCCAGTTATTTCTATGTGTCAGATGGGGTGTCATAATCACAGCTCGCCCGGTATTTCTACTTTCTGGAACATTTGGATAACGTCACCTTCTTGCAGACTATCAAAGCCCTGTAGATTAACACCGCATTCCGAACCTTTTCTAACCTCCATCACGTCCTTCTTTAGCTGCTTCAATGCATCTATTGGGCCTGATAACGGGTTACAT
>JBBPOL010000450.1:0-13179 GCA_038091435.1 Leccinum variabile | reverse complement strand
TGGAGATCGTCGTGGCGGTATGAGCGGGCGATGTCGAGCGGGTGGATGGTGCATTGACGGCAATGGAGTCGTTGGTGGAGACAGCGGACAAGGACGTCTGCGAGCCTGTCCGCAGGAGCGAGGCAGCGAGACGAGGGCGAGCGGGCGAGCTGGTCGCTGACGGGGTGGAGTTGAATAAGTTGAGGTTAATGCGAGCGGCCAGTTGGTTGAGCGAAGGCGGTCGCAGGGCGGCGGCTGAGCGGTCAGGCTTTGGTGCGTGTATGGAGGCGTGCAGAGATTGCGACGACGGCGGGCTCGACATGATCGTGATGGGTAAGAAACAAGATCACCACCGAACACAGCCGTCACAGGAAGATCAGAAGCCATTTGAAACACGTAACAAATCCTCGAATGTACGCTCATCTACTACTCGGAAATGTCCTGGAAGATAGCTCAGATTAGCAGGAGGAGACTTGGAATCGCTGAACCAGAGAGACAGGATTAGATCAGCCACTGGAGATTCGCATTCATATATTACTACTCGTCGAATGACACACGTCGCGACACTAAATTGTAACTGACCGAGACACCAGTTGCTGCCCACTGTTCGCGGGACGCACATATCCGGTGTCGGAGGTCGAGTATAGGATCACACATTGGTTTGCAACATTGGGAGCCTATTTCCAAGGCTACATATTGCCCATTCATCTTCTTTGACTTCTTCTCTGCAAGTAAGTAGGCAATGCTGCTCCGTACAAGAGGGGATAAAATGTAACTTAGTAACCTTCACCCGCGGTGACCCACCAATTCAATGCCAGTGCACCGCATATGTGCGACACGGCATCAAAACCTGCTGTGCCTCGCTGGCAGATTCAGGAATAGATGCATTTTTTTTTCAATCCAAAGTTAGTTCTGGTAGCAACCTATGATATCCACGGTCAGGCCTTGAATCAGGTTTGTCGAGCAGCTGAGATATATACACACCTGCAATGTAGGCATCAAGGTCCTACTCAGAGTCTCGTTCCCCCGTGGCGGCGGAGTTTCAATTGAGCTGAACGAAAAACGCTCCATGACAACTCCATGACGTGACAGCTGTCTCACCACAAGGTCCCGACTCCCAGTCGTGGTGCACCGGTCGAACGTCGTTTCTCTGTGTAGTCAGTCAACTACGTATACAAACTTGTCTGTCGCGATGTTACCTTGTCACGTCTCAGACCTGGCAGGGGTAATTTAAACAATTTTGTCAGGCTCACCGTATCCCCCAGGTATTACTGCGCTCCATTTTGCATACAAGTTGGTTCCCTTCAAGTGCGTCGGTGGAACGTCGGCAAGGTCGGTGCGCGGTGCCGGAACGCTCTGATTGGCCGGGATGGCCGGGACAAAGCCCTGAAAACGGACGCCTTCTCCTTTTCGTAGATTTGAAATTCGTCCGCGTAATGCCAGTGGTTAACGTTCAGGGACAGGCATATGTATCAGATCTCCTTTTTTTTTTCGGGGCCGAGGAATTTGTCACAGCAATTTGAGAGTCAAGATCAAATATTATTATAGATCTTCTCACTCGACCGCCGTACACCGCACGGCCAAACTCTCGCCACTTCCCACCACGTAGGGCAGCATTACGGTATTTGGCCTCCACTTCCTTCAGACTCGTTTTCGGGTGTGCGAGGGTCGCTTGGCTTGGTAAGTCTTGGTACTTCTGAAACACTTTCAGGGTATTCCTTCTATCAATCGATCTCCTTGCCAAAGATTTAATCACAAAACCAGTTTCATCATTGACATGCCAGAGAACTCTTTCTCCCAGTTCATCCAAGAGAACGAGTATTCACTAAGGACTGTGCTAGAGTAAACAGATGGCTGGCGTGTCGTCGCCACAAACTGTGTCTTCTGTCCTGAGTAAGTCTTCCGGTTTGAATGCATGTGTCTTGAACTACTCACCAATCAAGCGCAATCTCCCTAGTCTTGGCTGCCGTATTTCATGGATTGGCTGTTATCGTCACCTCGTTTCGACTCTGGTTTCGGTATCATATCCGACGACTCTGGTGGGATGATCTTTGGGCTGCTCTCGCACTTCTATGTGAAATGGTCAACATGGTAGTACAATGGACGCTTTCAGCACCGCTCGACAATCCGTACATAAACATCGAGGCTTTGCGTGAGCAACTTGCTTCTTGAATATTTTTGATTGGCCTGATTCTAACATGAATATCGTTGCGCTCAGCTACGCCCGCGATCTCACGAAATGCCCACGTAGTATCCTTCTGGCTGAACGTCCTCTTTTACACCTCCACTATATGGTTTGCCCGAATATCCATCGTCTGCTCGGTGGTTCGCATCGTTCCTCCTGCTCGAAATGTCTGCTTGGCTGCTTTCATCGCTGGCGGGGTATTTATTTGCATGTGGATCTACATGCTCACATCCAAGTCCGTCTTTTGCGCTGTGAACACGTCGTGGCACTATTCTTCCTTTCCGATCATGTGTCCGATGCCCACTTGGATAGCAATTTCGGAAGTATGCAGTACGTTCGTTTCGCTAAATGTTGCCCTCAATTTCTCATCCTATCATTTCTATTTAGCTGATATGATATCGGACATCATCCTCGTGGCTCTCCCCGTTCGTCTCCTGTGGCGGGTGAAGTTACCCTCGAACGAGAGAATCATGATCCTCTCGGTCTTCTCGACCAGCATCTTGGTTAGCATCATCAGTGCGGTCCATACCTCGTACCTCATTCCCCGATCAAACTTTACTGCCGGGGCTACGGCTGAGATGGAGGTACGCACATCTCATTTGTTTCGTTCCTCCATAGAGCCCATCCCCTTTTTTTATCCTGCTCGTGCCTAAAACATGAATCGATAAATATATATATCAAAGGGCGCAGTGTCCCTGATCGTCTGCAACCTTCTCGTCATCGTCACCTTCGTCTACCGCAAGTCCAAAAACGGCCGAGATCTCACCGCAGGCATGTCCGACAAGCACCAGCGCTCGTCGTACCGGCTCACCACCGTCGATCTCGACTATACCGCGGGATCGCTGTTCACGTCGACGACCATTGACATGGGCACGGAGCCCAGCACGACCGCTTTCTCGGCAAACACGAACATATCGAGCGTCGTATTCGCACACCCGAAGGAGAAGAACCTTACATTTGGGAGTGTCATTGAGCCGGATATTCCAGTCCCCGTTCCCGTTCCCGTTCCCGTTCCCGTTCCCGTGCACAGTATGGGCGCGATCCTGCCACCTATCTCGATGACCGCGAAGCGATGACGATTTTTTCCCATGCTTTTCCCCCTTGGTAGTTTATCCTGGATCATGTAGGTTAGGATGATGGGTTTATTGTTTTATTCGTTTGTCTTATATCCTATAATACATATGCAACTCCAACCTCTGGAATCCGACGCAACTACATAGCTAGTAATGCTAGAAACTCATCTTCCTTCTTCCAACTTGTCACTGGTCTGACAGCTGCCATGGATATCCCTCATTGAAGCTGTGTGACAGTTTTCTCCGCTATGTATTCATACAAACAGAATGGTCTATATGTTTCTCGCTACTCTGGTGGTAGGATACGCGATGACATGAAGCGACTTGATCATCGTCCTGGATCCCGCACGACGCGACAGAACCACAGACAATCATTCAATGACTCAGTAGGAAGTTCGGACTCGAACCCCAAGACGCCCGGGATGCGCCGAGGCCTGTCGCAGACTCGACGGACGTGACATGCCAGACGAAGGTGTAAAATATAGAGCGATCTCGCCGAGGCCACCATCGTGCGTTACTTGAATATCGAAAAGTCGATCTGCTGGAGTCCGAGCCGATCGTTCCCTAGTGCATCCGAAAGATGTTGCGGCTTCCATCAAACGGCGGAGACCCGAATTCAATGCATGGTCTGACTTGATTGATGCGATGTGACACGGAGCGACCGCGGCACATCTTCCTCATGGGATGAACTGTGGCGCACCGACTCAGACAAGGAGCGAGGCGCCGAGGGCCGAGGCAGTGCAAGGCAAGTGTCACATGACCGTTTCAACCTTGCCTAGTGCGCGTTCTCGCACATTTCAGCGCAACCAAACACTCTACCTCCATCGTGTTCTTATTTTGGCTCCTCATCTGACTGCCAGGCATCCAAGTTTTGCAAGGTGTTCCGAGACTCGAGTCATGCGGCACGCAGCCATGCCAAGCAGCTTGAGGCCTCGGGCTCCCGTCCTGGGCCACCGGGTGAGTGCTTTGGTCTTTCTCTCAGCCCACTGATGTCTCCTTCTCCTCCCAGTGCATGCAACGATATCCAAAGACTACGATTTGCTGTGCTGGCAGTCTGCTTCAAGCGACCAGTTTGCCGTGCTAATCTGCCCCAATATCGAAATCCTGACGATAAAGATGCCATTACGATATGCTATGAGAAGCAAGGCCAGAATTTCCATTGCCGCCCAACCGGATACTATTTCATCTGAAAAAAGGCCCTGTGGAATACCCAAAATACCGGCACTACATAATGGCACTTCAATTAGCCTGACTGAGCAGATCCAACGTTGCGGGTTGAACAGTGGGTATACCCCCTATTGATGATGGCAGGTACACATTCCCTTTCAAATCTGACGTTGACTGACGCAGCCTTGCGAACGCCCTCGAATCTGAAGTTGATCGCCGTCGGAGTTGTAGCATGACACTCCGTTTATGCTCGTACAATAGCATGTGACCAAGTTTGCTATCACAAAGATTCACACTCTGCCGGAAGTCAGCAGGGTTGACTAGAGCTCGAGTCGCACATGTGCACAGAAAGCCATGCCAGTCGGAAAATACTAGCCCCCACTGCCAGTGTATGTCGTCGACTCCCATAGTGTTTAGGTTCTAACGGCCTCACAGGCGGTGATAATGAAGTGCCGGCAGGCACAACAGAAATTAGGGTGCCTATACTACCTCAAAAAAGGTCGTTTTGCTGCCGTTCGTTACGTATGGGCGCGTGGCCACGGCCTTCTTAGCCATATGGGCAATAGAGTTCCGGGTCTCAGGTTATCAGTTCTTTTGTGTTGTTTGATCAGTCTTCGAATCGTCTGCTGTTGACAGGGGCAAGCGGCACTTAAACGACACCGGGTCCTTGCCTTGCTCCAGCGTTCTATGAGTCTGACAGCTGGAGAAATTCAAAACGACGAAGAGACACGTAAATAAAACTGGCTTGTGGAGCGAGTCACAAACTTTGTTGATGTACTAGGTGAAAACGTTCAAGCCTATCCTAGTATAGGGGTGAGATCCTGCGTTCCTCTCGCGTCCATTTTGTGTTGTTATGAACAGGTGTGCTTCCGATTTCGAATAGGTGTCACATCGGTTCGTCCCTGTCTCCGTCGCACGGAAGTTAACCCCTGAGGCATTTATGCGGGCAAAGACCGCTCTTTAGCTTTTATGTACATCGGAGATTCGGAATCGCCTTGCAAGGCTTTACGTTTCGGTCAGCTTCTTCCCCCGCAGAAGTGACACAACACTCTCAACACTGAAGTTTGAGGTGAGCACTTCCGCACCTGATCATGATAATCGATTTAATAAACTTGGTTTAGATGATCATCGGGTAGCATCTCGCGATTCTCCACTCGTAAAGTGAACTCTGGGGTCACGGTTTGATCAACCCCAAACCTGTTTTCTACAAATAGGCAATTCTGATGGAACATTCTGCTTCGAGTTGGGGCCTAGTCCCTGGTCCGCTTCGCCGTCTTCATCACATCATATGGAAGAAAAAAAGGGTAATTGGGACTGGAATTGGCAAGAACCAGGCCCCAGATTGCTGTGCTGGGCGCAAGCGTTGGGGCTATAAAAGCTCAACGGCGACCTTGCAACAATAGGCATTCTTTTGAAGCGATCTCTCTGCGACACCCTACTACTTACCCCCGATCATGTCAACAGCATACCCAATCGTTGGTGTTGCAGATGGAGAAGGAATTCAGCCCCGCCTGGAGCTCAATGATCTGATAGCGAAACCCATTCAGTTTTCACTTTTCATTCGGGCTCTGACCAACATCTTGAAAATGAACAGCACGGACCCGTCCAGCCCTAACTACATGAACAAGCCTAACAGTTGGTGGCAAATTGGTAGGCACATGTTTACTACTGCGAAATCGTTGACGACTCAGCTGTTCCTCAGGTGCAATTCACGGATTGCCCTACAATCCCTGGAGGTAAGATGATATGAGTGCAGTATGTATATACTATTCTCTAACAGACTGGCAGCGGTGATCCAAAGTCGCCGCCCCAACCCGATCCAAATTCTAATTGGCAGGGTGAATGATGTCGCTGTCTATCAGGAACATCTGCAACGCTGACGAACGTAATTTTTAGGTTACTGTTACCATAGCTGTTTGTGTCTCGTTCGTGGTTATTCGCGCCCTTTTAACATTCCAAATAGCGGCTCTGTTCCCAACCTGGCATCGCGCTTTACTTCTGTTAGTTGAGGTGAGTCGAACCGTCTTACCGCTATAAATTTCATTTAGCAGAGATCGAGTAGCAATCTGTGGTCAATGAAGCAATTGAGATCGCCACCGGGCTCGAACAGAATAATCCTGTTGCCAAGAAAGAGCAATGGCTCCAAGCTGCGAAGACACTTCGTTTCCCGTACGTATTGAACGTTGGCAGGCACACACAGCCACAAACCTGACATTTTTCTCAGGTTTTGGGACTGGACTCAAGCCCAAACTGCCCAGGTTGGCATCCCAAAGGCCTTCCAAGATCCGAATGTCAAGATCGCAATCCCAGGCGGAACGTATGAGCAAGTCGACAATCCCTTGAATCACTATAAATTCGCTGCGAAGCCTGGCACTGTGCAAGGTTTTGAATACATGGGCGACTGGCCGCGCACTTATCGGTGGGCCAATCAGTCCGAGAACCCGACAAAGGAGATGTACGATCAGGCACTCAAGTGAGTCACGTTTCCAAGTACTGTTTCGGAGTGATCTCATTGTCATACCACCAGGGCGTTTTCAGTTGGGTCTACCCTGTCGCTGGGTGGTAGTGACATCAAACTTCAACCTGTTAGCTGGTTAAGGGGAAAGGTTTCTTCGTTGTTCACATATGATCTTGCTCTTGACGATGCTTCATATGGCCCAAACATGTAAGTTGCTCCTGCGGTGCTGATCGTAAAAAAATTCACGGTGCTCCAGGTGGGGATATTTCTCGAACACCGGGTCCAGGAATGTCTATCCACCTATGCCGGTAATGCCGTGTACGCTCAGAATGATATCTTTTCATCATAATTCTGACGTCTCACTATAGCATCGCTCGAGGAGCCTCATAACATGGTCCACCTGGACACTGGGGGTAACGGAAGTATGGTATGCACGTTTCGATCGTTATTGCACTCAGACTTGTGCTAATTCCTGCCAGTCCATGAACGAATATGCAGGTAGTATCGACAGTCTTCTTCATGGAATATTTTGTCAACGAGGTGCTTTTAGGTTTCGACCCCATATTTTTCTTACATCACTGCAATGTCGACCGTTTGTATGCCTTCTGGGAGTATCTCTATCCCAAGTACTGGATCGAAAATGGCTGGAAGAATGATGCTGGCCAGACCGTTCCCTTTAGTATGTGTATTTCCCATTCCAGATCCTTGGTTTTCATTGGCATCATTTTCTCTAGTCACCGCCGACGGAAACTATCAACAGGATGCGGGTTCCGAATTGAACCATGCTACGATACTCGATCCTTTCCCCAAAGCTGATCTAACCTACTGGACCTCCGACGACACCCGTAGCCTGCTCAACACTAGTGCACTCAACAAGTGTAAGTAGGTTTCTGTCCATGCGACTGGGTACTGAACGTCTACTGGGATAGATTACACATACCCTGCCATCACCGACCCGCAGACGGGTGTACAAGTCAAAGTGGATGTTCCGTATGATGAAACTGATATATCTCTCCGGGAGAAATACCAGCAGGTTCTTATCAACGAATGGAGCGGGGATCTCTCTATTGTTTTGCAGACACACCAGGAATTATCTGTGGCTCAGAACGCCAAGTTGTCTTCGCATGTCGATCTTCTCCTGAAGCAAGACAAAGACTCGGCCCATCTGCGCCAGTTCGTCGCTATCGGTCATCTCCCAGAGTTTGCATTCCCTGGATCGCATCGCCTCGAGCTTTATATCGCCCCGAAGCAACCCCAGCAGCAACCGCTCGTCGTAAACAATATTTCTGTGCTTGAACGCGGAAATCCCGAAAACTGTCCTGCTTGCAAAGATAGGCGCGCCGCAGGGAACCACATCCGTGGCTACATGCACTTGGACCCCCACATCGTTCTGTACTTGCTCAGTCAGCTCAGCGCCACTCAGCTCTCAAACATCACTACTTTGGACGATGTGGCTGCTGTTATTCAGGGAAGCCTCGGGATGAGAATAGTGCAGCCCGACGGGACACCACTTGCGGTTGCCGACGTTGACCCGCACATTGGTACCACTAGCGGCCCGCTGGAAGTGGCCAAGGCGCCCCAAGTGTCACTCCATTCGCACGTCGTCAGTTTCAATTCCAAGGATGCCAGTGTCATCAGGAAGCGCCACAGCTACGTGAGCCACGGTGACATCGGAGACAAGGGTGGATGGAAGACGTACTAGGTAAGTGTTCCATCGTCACGCACAATGCGTGTAGCGGGACTTGACCTCTGATGATCTGTAGTAGCCGTTCTCTTCAAGGGTACGGACCCTTTGGTCATGTTGTGGTCGGTCCGCCTTCAATAAATAGTAACAAACATTCAATCTATGCGACAAAGAGAAAAAGGAGAAAAGAAATATGTGGTAGTAACAGATGTACGATTTCTCGTGTACGCGCCTTGTCAAGTCAGATGTTGTGTTGTAACAGTATTGTGTAAAGGATCAATTGGTTTGTGAAATTGAAAGACTTGTATCTGCGATCACTACCTATCCTCGTAAAGAATGTCACTCCGATGAAAAACAAACTTCTTGAAGTTATTCAGTCCATAAAACCTGAGATGGCGGCCAGATTTGCCTTGATCCTCGTAACCCCAGCAGACAAGTACCAATGATGATCGAGTTGACATGTGTACACAGACGATGGCTCGCAGTGGGCATCCGATTACAACCACGGCACGGCAGCGTCAATATACGCGGCTCATGCAGGACGTCAAGCGGCAGGACAGAGCATACCAGAACGCGTGCCAGTGGTTGCCGGTGTCCGCGCCACGCCCTTAGTAGTAAAGTGAGCGCATATACCACACGCTCCGGTCGACTAGCGCGTCCCCGTTGGAAAGCGCAATTCAGGTCTGCCAGGTCTTGATACGATCATTTTGATGCCGCGACACTGCTGCATATTGGAGGACGAGCCATATCGTCAAACTATTTGCGTTATGCATCGTAACTACCTGTAATACAAAACGAAGAAAAAAGGGTGTGAGCACGAGCGTCAAGCACGCAAGGATGGATACAGGATAAGGGAATGGGAAGGGGGAGGGGAAACGGAATGGAACTAGACAATACCCGTCGCTAACAAATGGACCTCATAGAACCATGAGCCAATGCCCTGTAGATCGTACATGCCCAGGAACAAATCAGGACTCGACGAAAGCTAATCGCAAATACCGACTGCCTACAGTGAGATGCGCCATGCGCGACTGGATCTCGGCGCGCTGCAGGTTGAGCGCATCATAGATTCTGGAAACGTACACGGCAGCGATACCAGGAAAGTCGTTGCGACAGCCCCACAAGATGTTCTTTAAGAACACTAGTGTCGAAAATTCAACCAATTTATACTGTTAGATGGATCGTTATTTGACAGGCTGTTGGCACATGTTTTTGACAGGTTTTTGACACCCGTTTTTTGGCCTCGAGTCATGGTCATGTTCAAAACTAGTTTTTAACACGTCAAAAACAGAGGGTGTTAAAAACATGCCAGTTTTTCACGGAGCCCTATTACATTGTAGGGGTTTTCGAAGAGGTGGGTGATATGAGTATGTCGGCTGCTAGTTCCTGATTTCATCTTCATCTCCTCCTCCATGAGGTCTTCAGCGTCCTTGTTCCGTCACTCTTTCGTTTTTGCATTATTAGTGGTAGATGGTGATGATAGAGTTGAACGGATGTTTGTTCCTGGACACCCTTTAGGGTTCCAGGTTTATCCGTGGCTTTTTCGTCTGTCTGATCTCTTGGCCCATTTTTGGGAACTGGCTTAGTCACACTGTTTGTATGTGTTGAATGTAGCCGAATTTCCTGCTAGTAGAGAAAAGTTAGCACGTGATGCGGCTGAAATTAGCCAGGTGTTGAATCGGTAGTATTCTATTACTTTATTACTATCGATTCTAGACCGAGTCTATTCTAGACCCAGTCTCTTTCTTATCTTATCATTTCGTAGATTAGATAAGAGCAGTTATTGCCATTGGCTTGACTCAGCTATTCATGAGTCATTTACGCTATTGGTCAATACTTATGCTGACTGATGTCTTACACATCAGTGCTTACATATCATTCTGAGATACTTACGCTATTGGCTAGAATCTCTTACATGATACTATAGAATGTTCTACGACATTCCATTACACAAATATGTACAAACATATCTTGTAGTATATAAGGGCTTCAGCCTGACCCTTGAATATCAGGTCGCTTTCACATACTCTAGTGATTGATACCTCTAGTCTCAGTTTCAACACTTCAACTCTACGTTCCTAGTAAGTTTTCTACTAGAGTTATTCCTCCCTTCTATTGTTCTATTCGAGAACCCTCGGCTGCGCTGTTTGAATATCCATATAGGATTTCAAAACCACCCCCTCTGGGAGTCAGAACGGAACACACACCTCCTGCAAACCTCGCACCTACGGAAAGCCCAACCGCTAGTCGACCTCATTGCGGACCACTCTATGTTTATGCCGCTGCCAAAGGACTTACCCACCCTACAGGCTCTGAACTCGAAAAACTGGACACGCGTCGACAACGTGTTCTGTACGGATCACACAGCCGAGCTGTTCACCGTCTGCAAAACGGATCCTAGCCGAAGGGGTCCGCTTACAGACCACATGCCCATCCTCTCTCAGTTGGAGCTAGTAGTCCCCGAAGCCGAGGAAATCATCGCCTTCAACTACCGCGATGTCAAATGGACGGAATTTTCCGAAATACTCAAAGCTAAGTTGCAATTCGTCGACACGAAGGAACGAATTACCTCAGTAGCCCAGTTTCAACAGACATGCGATACCCTTATGGCAGCCATACATGATACCGTGAACGAAAAGGTCCCAAGAACAAGGCCGAGCCCCCACTCGAAGCGCTGGTGGACCAAGGAGTTAACGCAAATGAAAGAGGAGCTAGCCAAACTCGCTCGCGAATCCTTCAAACTCAAAGACGCCAATCAACACCCCATACACAAGCAATACCGCACGCTACGAAACCGGTATGCCCACGTCCTCAAGCAGACGAAGAAGCAACACTGGACAGACTGGTTGGAAGATATCTCGGGCGACGATATTTGGGTAGCCAATAAGTATATATCCAACGTCAACAACGCGGGCGCCAACACCAGAATCCCTTCATTGAAACGGGCAGTACCAGCGAATGGAAGCTTTCTCGCCGCGACAAACGACGAAAAGAGCGGTCTTCTCGCTAACACCTTCTTTCCACCACCCCCCGCTGATTCATCTGTCCCAGCAGGATATCAATATCCGAGCCCGGTACCATCCACCCCGATCGTCACGGAGGAAGCACTGATACGCGCAATCGCTAAACTCAGCCCATACAAAGCTCCAGGACCCGACGGCATCTGCAACGTCGTGTTCAAAGAGTGCGTCGACATCCTATCTCCGCATCTGACAAGGATTTTCCAGGCGACGTTCGATCTGAACACCACATACGATCCCTGGAAGGAGTTTACCACGGTTGTATTACGCAAACCGGGGCGTCCGGACTACACGTTACCGAAAGCATACAGGCCCATAGCATTGCTCAACACTACGTACAAACTTCTCTCCGCCGTCGTTGCTAATCATCTTTCAGAGCTACTCGAGATGCATAACTTGCTACCAGCGACGCACTTCGGCGGCAGGCCAGGACGTTCGACCTCCGACTCCCTCCACCTGCTAGAAGCTACGATAAAGCAAGCATGGCGCAGCCAACAAGTAGTATCAGTACTATTCCTGGATATCGAGGGGGCCTTCCCCAACGCGGTAACAGATCGCCTTCTCCATAACATGCGCTCACGTAAAGTTCCTGAACCAATAGTCTTATTCGTTCAAAATGCGCTCGCCAACAGGCGCACGAAGCTAAAATTCGACGGATATCAATCCGAAATGTGGATACCCATCAATAACGGTATCAGTCAAGGGGACCCTCTATCTATGGTCCTTTACACCATCTACAACGCCGACTTATTGGACATATGCAAAGGAAAGGAAAAACATGAACGTGCGCAGGCATTCGTCGACGACACGATGCTCCTGGCGATCGGTAAGACGTTCGAGGACACGCACGCAACACTAAAGGATATGATGGAAAGACGAGGAGGCGGATACGAATGGGCTACGTTACACAACTCCAAATTTGAAACGACTAAATTCGCCCTCCTAGATTTCTGTACCCAAGCCAAACGTGAACGCCCCGACTTGGAACTCCAAGGGATAACGATCAAACCCTCGCCCCAGCACAAGTTCTTAGGCGTAATAATAGACCAATCGCTAAGATGGACAGCCCAAACGGCCTATGCCATCGCCAAAGGAACCGCATATGTCCTACAACTCAAGAGGCTTTCATCTACTACGTTCGGTATCCCAGTTTCGCTGATGAAACGCATATATCTAGCAGTCGCCGTCCCCAAAATGCTCTATGCCATCGACGTCTGGATTCGCCCGATATACACCAACGAAAGTGATCTTCTCACGACGGGATCAAAGGGAGCAATCAAGAAACTGAATAGTGTCCAACGCCTCGCCATGCTAAGTATCACCGGCGCGATGCGTACCTCCCCTACTGACTCCCTCGAGATTCTTAGTAACATGTGGCCCATGGCCCACCGCATACAAAACCTATGCCACCAGGCCACCCTTCGTTTGGCAACAGTCGCGGACACCCACCCACTACATCCATACGTCAAGCGTGCAGCGGGAAGATTCGTCAAAAGGCATAGGTCATCATTACACTACCTCTTCCATGCCTACGACGTCGACCCCAAAGCCATTGAGCCACTGTCGCGCTCCCCAGTTACTCCGTGCACTAACCCGCCGTACAGAACCCACAT
>JBBPOL010000449.1:0-13186 GCA_038091435.1 Leccinum variabile | reverse complement strand
CACTCGGGTAAGTACTCGTTATATGCGCTCGGCGATCCCTCTGAGCTCAACGCGTACGTTTCGATAGGAGCGCACGCGATCCAAGAACGGACAAGTCGCCTTTCCATCTGTCTCTACGTCTGTTAGCTTTTCCACAACCGGAGAGGCGAGCAAGACACGGCGGCCCATGTTGAATGCACTGCGGCAGATCGACTCTGTTCGCGATCTGAAGACATTTTTCTCGCATGTGAGCATTTCGACGTACGAGAGTGTTTATGCTAGCTGGGGGAACGTCGACTGGGAGGCTGTGGAGCAGGGGTTGTTGGAGGATATGTTTGATGGTTGAGGCTCGAGTCGAGGAGTGGATTCGGATTCGATGGTAGTAGGATAGAGAGCTGTATAGGATGGAGAGCTGTATAGGAGTGAACGTGTGATGGCCCGTGCGGCAGTGATGTGATGTGACTGTCACGTCACACAACCACTCTTCTGCTTACCACGACGACTCTGCAGCATGAATCCAGCAACCACGGTCGAACAAGATGCCATCCGTCCCCACCTCGAATCTTTTCAAGCAGCTGTTTGGGGTGATGCTGGTATCTTCAAGAAGGAGATTCCTTCTCCATCTCAGCCTGGGAAGAACATAGATTATCTGGAGTTTGATCACCACAAGAAAGCCATGGAGTTCCTCTGCCCAGCCGTTCAACAGGAGAAATTGTTGGTGTTTGAAGAATACTTGAGGGCTATGGAGGCTTTCAATAGTGATGATGCTATGTATTCTTCAGGTGCTTACATTGTGGGTCAACCTGGCATTGGTAAGTGAAGTATATTTAAAATTCAATCAACTGACATTAGCTATAGGAAAATCTATGTTTTTGGCTTATGCCATCATTGAACGGCTTCGTGAGGAGAAGCCAGTAGCTGTGCAAGTCAGCTATGACAACTCTTTTGACAACTATGTCATCTTGTCAGAAGATGGTGTGGCCTTTTATACTGGCACATCTAAATTGCCTTTAGGGGAGTATGGCCATTCTCTTTGGGCATTCTCTGACTCTGGTGGAAAGGTAAGCATGAGTAGTTTTTGTAGGCATTCACTGACTCTAGTATATAGGTCTTTGAACCCCCCTATGCTTTTCAAAGCAATTCTCGAATTCGTGTTTTTCAAGCCACATCTCCTGCTAGAAAGCGTTGGCATGAATGGACCAAACAAAGCAACATTGATCGCTATATCATGGATATTCCATCCATGCAGGAGATGAAGGATTTAGCGTATGTTTTACTATTCATTCTTATATAGTCAGCTAATTAGAACTTATTATAGCCATCTTTTGGAGTTTGATGGAAAGCAGATGGAATCCTTTGCAGCTAGATGGGGCTGTGTTCCTCGCACAGTCAACAGACTTTGTGCAAGTCCTAAGCGTGAAACTGAATTGAGAGGTGATATCCGAAATGCAATTGTGCTGGCAGCTGCAGCTTCTTCTACCCTGGATCATCTGCATGCTATTGTTGCTCTTGATATCCAACCATTCCCTGGTGCTTCTATGATCCTTTTCACCAGGCCCAACAGGACAAGCAATGGAATTGATCGAACCACTGTCAAGATCTCTGTGCCTACTGAGTGGCTCACCACTATATTTGCCAATGAGTTGGTCCAGAAAGATGACAATCTCAAGCGTGAGTTTTTCAAGGCCATGGCAACTTATCCAGGAACACGTCAAGCAGCTGGGTATATATATGAAAAGTCTATTCACTGCTTCTTGCTTGGTGGAACCAAGTCTTTCCCTATCTCTTGGTACACAGAAGATGACTCTCTTCCCAATCCACTCAACCTTCCTGACCTCAAGTTATGCATCACTCATGATGAGGTCAAAGCTTCTGCCCCTTTCTACTGGTGCCCATCTGCACCAAACTACCCTGGAATAGATGGAGCCATAGTGACTCAAACACATGTGCTGGTTGTCCAGATGACCATCAGTTCCCATCACAAGAGTCCTCAAAAGGGTATCGATCTATTGTGGGACTTTTTTCCAGCAGCCAAGAGGAATCTCCAGTGGGCTATTGTGTTTATTAAGCCTGATGAAGCCAAGATCAAGGCAGTAGCTGAGGTATTTGTTGATGAGTTGAGGACTGGTGGAAGGAAGAAAAAAGTCTTGCCAGTTGGACAAGCTACCATTTGTCCAACTGGTGTTGATCTCAAATTCACTGTAAGTTGCATATCTTATTGTGGAACTTGCTAACAACAAGTATTTATTCAGAAGGACTTGAGGGGTGCCTGTAAGTATGACCCTGAGGAGATTGTTGATGATGAGGAAGATGCCATGGATATCTCTTAGAATTGTGCTTTAATAACTTAGCAGCATGAAGGGTATAGCCATGTATGCATATGATTTCACACAAAGACATAGTAAAAGCACAAGTATACGACATAGTGACAAGCAAGTATAGCTATCAAAAGTCACCCCAGTTACGCCGGAATTTATACTGCATGCGTTCCTACATGTCAGCGGTCCATCTGCGCCACACTCAGCCAAAGCACATTCTCGCACCTTGTAGGGTAGATTTTTCCTGCGAGACGAGATGCAAAGATGAGCATACGTTGGCCCTTGCCCGTCAATTTAAAGGAACACGAACCTCATCTTCTCCGCTGGCGACTTGGGCTGCTTGTATCCCTGATCGCCAGTGCCCCATTCGGACTGGCTCTCCGTCTCCTTGTCAATATCCTTGTACTTGTCCGCAGGTTCCTGCTTTGGCGCGCCCCGCGTGATCTTGGGTTTGGGCGCCGACGTCGGCGTCGCGGTCGCGACGGGTTCTTCGTGTGCAAGCAGGGCCTCCTCGACGGAGATGCCTTGGAACTTGGCCTCACGTTCAGCCTCGACTAGCTCGATTTGTTCGTGATGCGAGAAGTGCTCGACGTCTTCAGGGTGGTTATACGCCTCGTCGGTCTGCGTCTCGGGCGTCGAGTGGAATTGTTCTGCGAAAAACAAGGTAGGCGAGTTGGATCCAAGAGTCGGGTCTATTAGGACGTACCTTCGTGATGGAGGAAGAATTCTGTCACCCAAGGCGTCGTTCGTGAGCGCACGAGGAACCCAATCAGGTATTTTGAAACGAGGACTTACCGCTCTCGACGTCATAATGGTGCCCCTCGGCACCGATATCGTCAAAGGAAGGTAAACCATCGAGTCCGGCCGCTTCGAACTCATCGGGCGTCACTGTGCCATCTCCATTCTTATCCATGCGCTTGAGGATGGTGTCGACGACGTGATCCGCCTTTGCCTGGTGTTCGATCTCGTCCTGTGCAAGATGAAGCAGGTGAGATACGCGCCCGTAGACGGAATGAGAACGGGGAACGAGGCAAAAAGGGGCGTGCCTTGGATTTCTTTTGGGAATAGACGTGGTGAACGCCGTAAATGGCCTCTATCTCTTCACGGTCCCATGCCCCATCTCTAAGATAGGATCGAAGGTCAGCGAACGCACACAGAAAAAAAAAGGAACAGGATATGTGAGCGGGGTCTCACCGGTTCAGGTCGTGTAACTGGAAGAAGCTCTGTAGGTCGAACGAATCGCTGTAAAGCCGGACCCCGTGTTCAGTGCCGCTGCTGCCGGGGGAAAAAGGAGAGAGAGAGGGGGAGAGAGAAAACGGATATGGTGTACACACATGTGGTGCTCGGAAGCCATCTGTATGGGAACAAAGATGTCAGAAGATGTGGTCGAGACCGTGATGAGCGCCCGGAATCGGTGGACGTACGTGACGGACGGCGTAGTCGGCGGCGGCGATGTTTGGGTTCTCGCCGGCATTGTCGTGGTCGCCGTGGGCGGCGACTAGGACTGCGAAAAGGAGTGGAATTGCCGTGAAAGGTCGCATCAAGTCGAAGTTTGAGAGCAATATGGTTCCTTCGCTTGCGACACTCAACCCAACGGACCCCGATCACCACCTGGTTCAAGGCTGTGTCTGCGACGTGCGTCATATTCTACTGTGAAACTGACTAGTTGCCAGTGACCAAGTCGCTAACAATATTCTCGCACCCGCTGGCGGCTTATTTACTTGAGTAGCTAACAGGCGAGCGTAGTGGCTTCTCCATTCGGAGGCGGATATCGCGATTGTCGTGTGCAACGTTGCGCCCTGCCTTCATAAGTTCACCGCTGGGGATCGCGCTCGTTGCCCTGGCTCGAATTGGTTCCAGTCACCCAGTGCGAGCCGGCTGCATCGCAGCGGCCAGTGCTAACTCAGCTTGTAAACTCCCACGTCACAATGTAGCATGATCATGCATCATGGCCGAAGAGAAACATGGATTGCCGTAAAGTTGCTGTGCCGCATGACGCAACTCGTTCGAATCCCCCAGACTGTAATCAGGACATCTTTCATCCCCCCACCACCACCAGGACATTCAAGCCACCGTTCAAACATTACATGCATTTACCAAGTACTGTGTATGGACTCTATGATATTTGTTCCGATGTGGTATCCGGAGCAATGTCTCTCTATCGCTGGGACGTCAAAGTCACGCTCACCACGCGCGCCTGACAACCCCGTCCGTCAATGCCTCTAGTCCCTCTCTTGCCTCGCTCGGTGGAAGCACCTCAAGCACCTCCTTTGCCTTTTCGGCGTATGTCCGTGCGAGATCGCGCGTCCGAGAGACGCCAGACGACGCATGGATCAAGGACAGAGCCTGCGGAGGGGTCGTCAGCAAAAAAAAAAAAAAAAAAAAAAAAAAGAAAGGCGCCATGCCCTCCTGCTCACCCTTTCAACGTCTCCATCATGCTTGAACCCACGCTCGATCAGGGGCTCCAACTCGGGATACTCCTCAGCGGCATATAGCACCGGACCAGTTGCAAGACCTAAACGAAGATCCGCCCCTGAGCCGGGCTTTCCAAGGGTAGCCGAGGATGAGAAATCAAGAACATCATCAACGAGCTGGGAAACGCGTGCTGTGAGTAGGACTTTCACGCGCAGAGGCATGCAACCCACCTGGAACGCGATGCCGAGGTTACGCCCATAAGCATACGCAACCTCTTTCCATACTTCGCCATCTCTGCATCCGCCTAAAACAACGGCAGCACGCGCGCCCTTGGCCATGAGCGACGCGGTTTTGAGATACGTTTTCTGGAGGTACGTGCACCACCTATCCGAGCAAGGCATCTCGGCGTGAGCAGGTTGCGCATGCAGGCTCGAGAGGTCAACATCCCCTGATAGTGACGACCGCGACGCGTCGGCGTTTGTCCTCGCACGTGTCCCCCTCATTTGCAAGATTTCGCCTTCGACCAGGTTGGCAATCACGCTTGAAACGAGCTCGACGACCTCGTTGTCACCGAGACGGGAGAGGGCAGCACTCGCCCTGCCGAGCAAAAAGTCACCACCAAGGACGGTGAGCTTGTTTCCAAAAGCAGCGGGCGCAGAGGGTGCGCCGCGGCGGAGGCCCGACTTGTCGAGGACGTCGTCGTGCAGGAGGGACGCGACGTGTAACATTTCGATGATCTGAGCGAGGCGGAGTTGGGTGGGGAGGAGGGTGTGTGCCAGTTGGGGTAATGAGACGGCCGAGTCGGCGTAAAGTGATGGCGGCGGTGAGGGATGAAGGACGGCCGGGGGAGGACGGAGATCGAAGGGTGAGTTGAAGGAGGCGGTATGGTCGGGCATGGAAGGGTTGAAGTCGTTGAGTACGTCCGGACGCGAGAGGGGCGCGTTGAGCTGCTCTGCACTGTGTCTTGAGTGCTCCGCGGACCATGACTTGAGGGGGAAACGCGAGCCAAGCCCGTTAGTAGCGCGAGAGAAGAGGAGAACGAGAAGGGGACGGAGCTGTTTGGAGGGATGATGAAAGTAGTACGATGTGATTTGTGAGAGTGTCGGGTCGGAAGAGCTAACGAGGTTGAGGATGGACGAGCGCACGCTGGCGATCTCGGCTTTGAGGAGGACATACGGGTCGACCGCCGACGATGACGAGAGCGACGTTGGGCGCGACGCCGACGGTTGGTGTGCTGCAAATGCGCTTGCATGTCGCGCAAGTCTGGGTAGTCGACGCAACGCCAACGCAGTCATGGTCAAGGTCTCTTTAATTTAAATTTATTTTTTTATTTTTTTATTTCCCGCGGATGTAAAAAAAATTACGATCGCGTTCGACTTTTCACAGCCATTAATACCCGGTGCTTATTCACTGACGGCGCTAAATGCTGTGCAAGTTTGCGTGCCTGCAGGAACTGAACTAAGTCGTCATCATCGGAGAGGCACAAACACAAACACCCACCTTCGCTCGCATCGCCTCCCAGTCAGCCTCGAGCGTCCCGTTCACAGCGAGCAACAACAGCGGATCTCCATCTGCTTCCTTGTCGTCGACGGCAACCACGAGTATTCGTCCGAGCTGTCGTCGTAGTCGTAATTGTAGCATATAGATCAGAAAATTATATTGATTCCCGGTCGTGAAAAAAAAAAAAGAAACGCACCTCACTCTCGACCATACCCTCCCCGCCTTCTTCCCGCGTTTCGGCCCACACTTCTGCGCCGAGTCCCGCCGCCATCCGGATCTCATCCTTGGTCCGCTGTGGCGGCTGCCGCTGTGACGATGACGACATTGACGACGGTGGTGCTGGTGGTCCCGAACCCGTCTCGATGCTCGCCACGACGCTGCTCGGTTTCGAGCCCTGCGGCGTGCTTGCATTCGACGACCCGGTTGACGGTGCCACGCTCCCACTCGGACTGTGTGGCGGCCCACCGGCCACAGAAATGACCGAACCGCTAGGACTGTATTGGGATCCATGCACAGACGAGCTCTCCGCACTCATCCGAGAGGCATATGACACCAACGCGCCCTCGGGGGTCAGCAGCAGCGCAGTATGTATAGTTGGTGGTGAGAGCAGTTGAGAGAGATACGTGTGCAGAGCAGGCAGGACAAGCATCCTGCGACGTGGTTGAGTTACAAGTCTGATTGGCATATGCCGACACATTCCATCCGGGGAGAACCACCATTACGAGTTGCTACGGAAACAATCGAAGTTTAATAAAAGAGTACCGTCAATCCCTCTACTGATTGTTGATGGACCAGTCAGTGCCGGTCCAATAACACCAAGCACCAGCCGCTCCCCCACATATACTCCAACCAACGTTCACCCTCGGCTTTTAGTGCTCAAAGAGCCCTCTACTTGCGCTTCTTGACAGTGCCGTCGTCCTTTTTCTCGCCACCCGCAGCAGCAACCGGCGCCTTCTCCTCCTTCTTCTTGTCGTCCGGTGTAGGCGCATCCGTCTTCTTCGAGCTTGCCTTGGGGATGGGCTTCTGGCCAGCGCCAACCAATCCAAACAATGCTCCCAACAGGCTGAACAGCGTAACAACAGCGCCCAACAATCCTGCCGCAGTCTCGGGGTGCGAAGTGATGGCACTGACAGGGTCCTCCCGTGCCTCGTCGAGGAACACACCAACCTTGGCACGCACGAAGCCGGCAGGGTCAGCAGCAAAGTCTGGGATCTCCGTGTCGTCAACATCAGGGGTCGCCTTCGCTGCCTCTTCCAAGGCATGCTTGACAGTCCACGATTCCGCACGCAGAGTCTCCGCATCCTCAACCGAGTGCCCGACATAAATGTTGTCAAACAGAATATCCTCAGTCATGGTCCACAGTTCAATACCGACACCACCCTAAAAAGCACAGGATAAGCATAAAAATCGTCACACAGACTAAGGTAGAACACACAATCTTGTCCAGGTTCTTGACTGGCTCCAGGTCCTCAAAGTAACCAGGGTTGGCGATCTGGCGGGGGGCCCATTCACCCTTGTATTCCGGGTTGTCAATCATGGGCGCATACCACTTGCCCTTGTACTTGGGGTTGGCCTTGTAAGGACTACATGCGCGGTCAGTAACAGGTAGCACGTCAGATGCAATGTTGCACACCGTTTCCATTCACCACAGCCAGGTGCCTCTTCACAAGCAGGGTTAAAAACAGTAGGAGGGATCCAATCACCATCCTCTTCGTCATCCCATTCCTCGGGCTTCTCAGCGTCTACAAAAGTATGTCAATCCCGTTAAGCACTGCGTACAAGCTGGAGCCTCACCAGGATCGGGAATAGTCTCGGGCGCGTCATCGAGCCAGCCCTCGGGCTTGACAGCTTCCTCATCCGGAACCTCATATGGCTCACTCTCATCCCAGTCATCAGGCTGCACATTGAAAGAAGTTTAACAAGGTTGTCACGATGAGCAAAGGTGTTTACCTTGACAGCATCGGGGTCAGCAATCCTCTTCGTGTCAACCCAGTCTGAGGGTTTCACGTCCTCGGGGTCATCAATCTCCTTGGGAGGGTTGACGGCAGGCGTAAAGTCCTCAAGGAGGTTACCCGACTGTTCTACCTTGCCGTTGAACTGGACCTCGTACGTGTTGTCGGGGCTATACAAATTCAGTCAGCGGTACGATCAGAAAGGCAACAAAACCAGCCTCACTTGAGGACAAGCGTGTAGACGTTGGTGCCCTTGCCAAAGTTTGGCTTGGGAGGAACGGAGAGATGCTTCTCTTCATACTCGCCAGTGACTGGGTTCTTGTGACGGAAGATAAAGTGCAACTACGCCAAAACACGTCAGCCCACCACCCTCAAACAACCTCTCAAACCACCGTACCTTGTTGCCAGGACAAGTCAAGTCAGGACCAAACATAACAACCCAAGGCGTCGTGTCCGAAAACTCCTTGCCGCTCGTCTGGAAACCGTCCTCGAGCAGCTTGATGTATCCACCACCGCAGTTACCACCCTTTTGGTACTGTACCTCGTACTGCACCACGAGCGGCTTCTCCTTGAAGTCGACGGGGGTCGCAAAAGGGGCGGAGATGGCGTGGTGCGCGGCTTTGGACTTGGCTACTAGACCTTTCTTGCCGACGAGGAGAGGCGTTTGGGGGTCCTCGACCTTCCATTCGCCAACGTACGAAAAGGTCTCGCCGCCGACGGGGGTCTTTTTGGTAGCCTCGGAGGGCGTCCAACGTTCAGACCAGTCCTCGGTGAATTGTTCGACAAAGGGGCCAGTGATTTCCGTCACCTAGAAGTGAAGGTAATTTAGGGACACGTACGTATATATATGCGTTCGACCATACCTTGAAAACCGGGTGTTCGTCGGCGGCGCTTGCACTAGCTGCAACAGCGACGAGGACAACAGAGAGCGCTACGCTTCGCATGGTGGTAATACGAAGGACCAAGTTGGAATAAAAAACAGTTGGAAGGAAAAAGAGCGATGTTTGGGAAAAAAAAAGACAAAGTCACGCTCTGACACGCTCTAAATGCTCTCCGGTTGGCGACGCCACGTATACTCTCCCACGATGGACACCGCGTTCCATGACGTTACATGTATGACAATGACACGTAGCAACTAGTACACTACCCAAGCAAATCTGCGTGTCCCGAAGCCGACAGTGCGAGCTGCAATTTTCTGTGAACACGTATACCGTAACACCCGAAACATGACGTACCACAAACTCGTCGTCGAGGTATTTCGACACCGCGATCTGGTCGCCGAGCCCTTTGCGCCGCCGTGTTTTCAGCACCAGATCCCTCGCAAGCGACTGCCCAGACGCGGGCTCCAATGGCCTGAGCTTGATGCTGGTGTCCGTCGGGTCACCTAAGACGCGTCGTTCAACCTAATGCTCTTGCACCTCATCAAGACACTCACCAGGAACGATAGACCAATGGTCAAACACCTGTGAGCAAAAGGCCTGTCCTTGCGTAGCAGTGCGCAAGTCCGTCTCAAAGCCGTTAGCGTCAATGACCGGGATGAGGGCTTTTACAGTGTACAGAGGCGACCCCGCCTTGGGAGTATCCTGCGTGACGTGCCCTCTCCGCCTGGCAAGCACAGTGTACACAGCGGATATACAATCTGCCGGTGCCTGCACTTCCACGTAGTATATGGGCTCCATCAGGCGAGGCGTAGCCTATCGCGCCGCAATGAGCCGAGTTCCCAGTGAATGACGGAAGTAGGGTCTGACCATTAAAAATGAAGAGTAGCACACCCGTCGGGCCGTAGGTACAATTTGTCCTCCCCCGCGGAAAATTGGTTCCTGGGCCAAGCTAGCGTCAAGTATCCGGAACTTGACGTTGCGCATCGCTATCGTGACATATTTCAGCCAGACGTTCCGTTTTAGAATCACCACCCCGACTTACGCTCGTCACACAACGGACCTTCCCGCGCACCCCATTGGAATCCTTGTTTGATGTATTCCTTGATGGATCCCAGTGACTTTTTGTCCACCTATAGAGGGTCAATGATGTGGCTTAAATGAGCACGGAGGTCAATTACCTGCGATGGCAATGTATCGTCTAATAGGATGTTCGGTCCGCTCTCGTCGGGTCCAAACGCCCATATTGACCTCGAGGCCAGGAGATCCCACTGATACTTCTCCTGGAAAAATGTTCCTCGCTCTTTTGGGGTCATACGCATCGTCACCCTGCCACGTTCAATATCCTCCGCTATCCCCCTTTCAAGTGGCTCTGCAATCATCGTGATCTTGTTCCTGATCGTCCGTTCGTTAGCCCACATCCACGTTGTATTAATAGTTGTTTGTAACCCACTTTTTGTTCGGCGTATCAGCATAACATTTTAGGGCACTAGTTTCGAGCACCGTTTCTGAAAACTTGATGACCGGATCGGATACCTTGATCTCGATCTCCGAGAATAGCCTCCTGAGGTCATGCATGACGCAATCCAAGTATAGTTCCCCAGTGCCAATGAGCACGTGCTCACCGCTCTCCTCGACCTTGGTGGCAGCGAGAGGGTAAGACTTGTTGATACTTCGCAGGCCAGACAGCATTTTCGGAAGCTCGGATGGCGCAATGGGTTCGATGGCTATCTTCAGAACCGATTCCGTCATATGTTTGATGGGTCGGAAAATATAGAGGTCCTCTTCAATATCGACCGAGGCAAGAGTAGCGGTCTTGGATATAGAGGCATCAACTCCTCCGATGAGGACGAGGTTTCCAGCCGGTACTTCGTCTGCTGGAATGAAGTATCTAACGATGACTCATGAAAACGAGGATATCGCACAAAGCATCATATCCCTCACCTTGATTCACTGATCCAAAGTCCCTCGACGGTGGCTTTCATCATGTCTTCTTCATCCTCAGGCGAATAGCCCTCTCCCAATACCTTGACCTGCACATCCTTGCGTAATGTTCCACTCAAAACGCGACCAAAGGCCCGGAAAGACTGGGCGTCTGTTGTGTGGTACAGTTTCGTTATTTGGACCATTAACGGACCGTCTGCGTCGCAAGCCTTCATAGATTCAGCAATTTCCGAGGTTTGTGGGCCTATGTACGTCCGCTCGACTTTGGAAGTTGCCCCAACAACCGGAGATGGAATATGATCCACGATCATATCCACCAGCCCCGTTGCAGGCCCGAAGAATTGATCGAGCACCACCTTGAGCAGCGGTCGGACATCCATTTTGTACATTACGGGCTTCAGCGTGATCTTGAGCGATGCGAGCGTCTCTTTAAGGTCTTCTGTCTCCTCGCTGAGCACGTGGCTGTAAAGCTTGTACAAAGGATCCAAGATGAAGTGCACAAATGTCCGCGACTGCTCGGGGTCCGAAGCCTTACGCGTGAATTTGCGCGTCTCGTTGTTGAAGTAGATGTCTCCCCAGAGGCGATCAGCAAATGCAGACACGTTGACGGAACCATAAGTGTCGGCGTACATCTGAGCAAATGACCGAAGGGTGAAACACCACGACATGTCTGTGCTCCCAAATGCGACATTCCCGTTTTCAGGGCTTAACCGCAACTCGGGATCTGGATCGATGCCGCTGTCACAGGTACCGGTGAGGTTGGTTTCTCCACATATCAAAGCGAGCTAACCTAATAAACGTGTTGACTTCCTCGATAGTATGTTTGATTTTGTAGTAAGCGTCAGCAGGTTTGATGCGCAACTCGAGAATCAGTCGATCGATTTTATTCACGACAAGCGTAATTTTGATGCCCTCTTGAAGGGCGTGACGTATTATGGCTTCGGTATTGACCATCATCTGGGTTGGTCATTCAGTCAAAAATAACAACCGGAATCGCAACAAACAGACCCCTTCGACAACGTCAACCACCAACAAAATACCATCAACTAATCGCATCGCCGATGCAACTTCGTCGACAAAGTTTACGTGCCCCGGGGTGTCGATGAAATGCACCAAATGTGATTTGCCACCGGTGGTTGACAAAACCAACGACATTGGTGACGACTTGATGGAAATGTCTCGCTCACGCGACAGGATATGAGTATCGGTGTACTTTAACTGAGAGCCGAGAGGTGTAAGCCATGGTCACGAAAGGAAACAGACTCGCAAACCGGATTGTCCGCGTCCCACATGAGCTTATGTGTTTCCAAAACCAACATGTCCATAAGCGCCGTTTTGCCATGATGCAAGTGGCCGACTACCGCGACATTTCGCACCATCTCAGGGAAAGACATCATGTTCAATAGGAATCTGGAATAATAATCTAATCAGGGTTAGCATAGACCGAAGGGTTTATACGCACCCCTTGTCAAAGCGCGTCTGGGGCATATCTTTCTCTTCTACTGTCCACTTCCGTACTTTAATGGGGGCGATGATAGGCTCTGAAAGCGGTTGCGCGTCCTCTTCCTGCACGAGGGTCTCTACGTCGGGTCCATAGACATATTCGGCGGATGGGTAGTATTGCTTGTCTTCGTGCAGAATGACAGCATTATGCACGGGTTCTGGTTTCAAAAGACGATGTAGAATATCTTAACTGGCCACCAGAATGGACTTACCCTCCACTTCCATGAGCGCGCCCGCTTCCTCGGTTTGCATTGGCTCGTCTTCGTAGCCTTCGAGCGTAGGCGCGTCTTCGTGCCGCGGGGCCTGGCCAAAGCCAGTCTCCATCATCTCGTCCTCTTCATCTTCAGAGCCTAGGTCCGCGCCAATGTAGTTACCGAACTCGTCATAGTCCTCGAACGATGCCATGTTGGAGAAGTGTGATCGAAATTGTTGGACGCGTATTTGTGGAGAAGAACAAATTTCGAACTCCGGGCTAGTGATATGAGCCATAGTATAGTCTAGACTCCCTAGTATGACCACTCAATCGTAATCTTTCACCATGTCTACATTGTCCGACGACACGCTGAGAAAAGTGCGCTTTCTCTGCGTATCCTTGCCTACCTTGAGGTTCACTGTTGGCACTCGTCACCAAAGATCCTGGTCCAGATTCAACAAACTGCAGTACAATCACAACGCGCACTGAACTTGGCAAAACAAC
>JBBPOL010000448.1:0-13215 GCA_038091435.1 Leccinum variabile | reverse complement strand
CGAGACACCCAAACAGATACAGTACGACGACAAAATCGAATCGTTCCATCCCCTCAACATCGTAGAGGACGTTTGTTCCCTTATCAAGGCCCTCGGACACGACTCCGTTTCTGTGCTCGTGGGTCACGATTTCGGATCCGTGATCGCTGGTCACTGCGTTATCGCCCACCCAGAGATCTTCCGCTCCGTCGTCTTCATGAGCGTTCCTTTTGCTGGGATACAAAGGCCACAACCTCTCCGTCCCCTCATTCCCAGCGACTCATCTGATACCCCAAGTGCGAAGGATCAGCCCCTGCCAACGCTCGTGCAGGCCATTCGCATTGCCCTCACGGCTCTCACCCCACCCCGGAAGCACTATACCGCTTACTTCTCCACACGCGATGCGAATACAGACATGCTTGGAGATTGTCAAGAAGATCTCTTCCAATTCCTTGGCGGCTACTATCACATAAAGAGTGGTGCATGGGAGGGCAACACGACACATCCACTCCCCTCTGCATCCAACCCATCTCCAACGATCGACGCGATCGCCCGAGATCTGGCTACACTTCCACAGTACTACGTCATGCCAGCACACGAGAACATGCGGCAGATAATCGAGCGGCATGCCAGCCAGCACCCTCGTTTTACCTGGCCCCTGGAAGATACCGAGGCTGGCAGGGTGTATGCATCAGAGTTCGCCCGCACTGGTTTCCAGGGTGGACTGAATTATTACCGATCTGCGCTGTCACCCCCTCCAGCCGAACGGGTGGATGAGCTTATCGCACTCGCAGGGCGGAAGCCTTGCGTTCCTGCGGCATTCATTTCGGGTGCGCGCGATTGGGGAGTGTATCAGCAGCCTGGAGCTATTGACAAGATGAAATATCTCTTTGGGATGCAGAAGGACGATGTTGTGCTGATCGAGGGTGCGGGCCATTGGGTACAACAGGAGGCGCCGGAACAAGTGATCGCGGCGCTCCTTGGGTTCTTGGAGAAGAACGAGAGGAAAGCCGGTTGATCACGAAGGTCCCCTTCTCATTCGCATTCGTCAATCTCGTACCGTTATGTCGTGTCCCTGTTTCAAACTACATACGGATCGAGAAAGCGACCGTCGTGTTGATAATACTTTATCATTAAAGCATTGACAATGATACATTGGAGTGCTGAACCAAGGAAATACGCAAAAAACCGCTATGCAAAACAACAGAGGAGAAACCGAATGGTCTCGATGCCGCACAAGATGAAAGAAAGGGTTACGTTGGGTTAAGTTAAATCTTCAAAAAAGAATGAAAGCAAAAGAAAGACAGAAATGGCCGCGACCTTCTTCCGAATTCCGATCATAGACTGAGTTAATCACGGTCATCCTCAACGTCCGATGCGCCCGATGCATACATACAGAAATCGTGATACCATTGTCATTGAACCGAGCCGACTGCGCAAGATGCCCTTTCCTCGAGTGAAGCAGCTACGCCGACGCTAACACAAGGCGAACTCGGCGCATTGACGGGCATGGTATTGGTCATGATCGCCTTGGGAAGGGCCGCATGCAGGTTCGCCATCGAAGATACTGGGCTCAGGTCCGCACTCCACGAGTACCGATTGTAGAAACTCCGCTTCTTGCGTACGCCAGCTTCATAGGCGGCACGCATCGCCGCGGCGGCCCCACTAGTGGAAGAGTTCGTGCGAAGACTCGACGACGAGGACCGGGGAGCTAGGACGAACGATGTCGAACCAACTGATGGCGAGGGCGATGCAGGTGGAGAAAGTTGGTCTCCGAGTAGATTGTCGGGTATTGCCTCAGACGACGAAGATGAGGAGGGCGAGGGCGAAGAGGGCGAATAGGTATGCCACTCTCCGGCGGGCTGGTGGTCGTCTTGATAACTCAGGATAAAAGTGGGAAGCGTGAGGGGGAAAGATGTCAGAAAGTCTTCTGGCGATCGGGTAGGTGTTGCCCTCTCGGGGGATGAAGGAGGCTTCTCGTTCGTGGACGGCAACTCGAGGCGAGCCTCCCACATCGCAAGATTCGAGGTACATTGATCAGCAAACCGTTGCATTTCTAAGCATACAGTCAGCATCAAAATGGTCGAGTGGAATGGTGTTCTTTCTGACCTGGGATCCCTTGCGCTGTAATATCCATAAGGGGCTTTGCAAACGTGCTAATGAAGAAGATCTGCCCTCGGACTTGAGCCATAGGAGTCTCCGAAGGCTGTACTGAGGGCGGTAGCTGCCACAGCTTCTCCAGCGACGCTTGGCTATTCCATTCTTCCATCAATGCATTCGCCCAATAGTGCGATACTCCCGGTGGTCGACTCTGAAACACAAATAAGTGAAACACTTGGCCGAGGCCGTCGCAGGAACCTACAGGATTGCTGATATCCGCGCACTTGATGAGTGCCTGACACAATAACAGTTTGCGGTGGCTCAGAGAGCAGTCCTTGCCAGCTACGAGGCACCCGAAATTCTTCATGAATTCAAAGTGAACGCTCATATCAGTCGCGAGGACGATGCCAGCAAGAGATTTTCGGAATACTTGTCCCCCGTTCGGTCGATCGAGTAGACTGCCGAGACCATGGTGCCGCATCACTTGGATGAGGATGGCGTAGTGCATGTGTTCCAGAGCTGATTTTCCGTCGAAAACGGCAGATAGAGGTGCGTCTGCATTTTTCTGGGGAGCTGGTCAACGAAGAGTCAGAGTTTGGGTTATACGCGGTGGACTGACCATGAACATGTTAGTAAAGCCCGGGTGACCGACATCATGGCCGATAGCAGCAATAAACAGTGCAAAGAGATCCATGTTTTCAAGGCTGGACACCAGCCGGTCCTGTTTCTTATCCGGTTGCCACGGAGGGGCATCGCGGCAGAGGATGGAAGCTGGAGGAACGGCGCCAGCAGCGCACAGAAATGCCTGGCATGCCTGCAAGACGTCCAAGGCGTGTTGAAAATTGTGATAAGAATTCTGTCCGCAGTATAAACGTCGTAGGTGCTTTAGGAAGATTGATATGTCATCTGTGTCAGTATCGCATGAGGTGGCGCCTGAAACGTAACGAGGCACATGGAGACGGACTGAGAGAAACCCCCGTGTCACATTGCATATTTTCGATCTGAAACAAACTCTCAAACAGAATCTGCGCGCAGAACAGGACCTCTTCGTCGGGTAGTTTGTGAGGTTCAAAGTGCCAGCTATCAAGGCCACGAATTAGGCGTATGCGGGTTTCTGGAGGAATCTCAATCGGAGAGCTGGAAGGTGAAACTAAGCAAGGATGCAGAAAGCGAGCAGCAGAGGCATGCGTACGGATCGGTATCACAGTGAGTGACGGTCGACTGCGTGTGCATGTACATTTCGTAGAGCAATTCGGCATATCTGGGACGGTGATAAAGATGGGGATTTTGCTGACAAAAAACGAACGCACCGGGTCTCTCCTTGCTGTACTTGGTCCCAACTGCCCCAACCATGTCCCAAACCCTGGTTCTCTAGTGCGAGCGCTAAACCTCCCACGTCGACGCTCCTTCGTCTACCGTGGGCACACTCCTCTGCATTGAGCATCAAAACGGATCTCCTTGTAGGAAAACAGGTGGGGAGGGGGGAGATGTGTGGGAAGAGAGGAGATGCGGGGAGGGGATGAAGAGGTATTAAGTCGACTCGGTCTGTTTGGGTGTGGATGATCTCGACGCTCGCGTGGTTGCTTGACACTTCTCGGCTCTCGTGGCAGTCGCGTGGGCATTGCGCGTGGGTGAACTTGCCTTTTTAGTAACAATGGAAGCCGGTCCGTGAGCCCGTAACCCACTCGCCTCCAGACGAGCGATTCATCGTGCACCTTATAAGTATCGACTGCAGAGTCGGTGCAAGGGTGCATGCACGATCACTTTGCAAGTCCGGAGGTGGTTTTGGACTAAAAGCCCAGCCCAGGTCACAAAATTTGCACAGTACTATACCATTTTGATTGATTTGTCAAAATTGTCATACTAACACACCGAGAGAAGTAAATACAAGGATCGCCAATGTCGGAATTATCAATAACCACTGAGATTGTATATGAAAATCAATGGAATACAATGACATTCAGTGTAACTGGACATACACTCAGTGACTGCTCACTTTCTCTAGTAAATATCAATGAGATTTTGGCCAATTTTCATTGCATATAATGCTGATAAACATAGTATTGTTTTATCATGCCTGCTGTTGATAAATTTCGATTCTACAGACTACAGCCATATTGGTACACTCGCTCTGTCAAAAGGCAGGCCACATTGAGAGAAAAAAAAATCCTTTAAGATACTACACTCTGTAAATTCAAACCCAATATCCACTGATGATGTAAGCCTGTGACATGTCACATGTTAGACCTGTTACACCACAAGCTCCATAATTATTGCAAGGCACTTAATATATGTATAGTCTGGTTGGATCATTTGCCAGCATACATACAGTAAGAGATTGTTTGCTCCCCTGTCATGCTGGTGGGTCATTGTGATGTTTGGCATTTAGACAACATTTAGACATGGTAAGTGAAAATCATTGAAAAAATTGAGACAAGTGAATATCAACGAGAATCATTGACACTGAAAACAACTGGGTACAACTTCAGTAAGATTATTATTGAAAATCAAATTTCATTTACAATTACACTTATCATAATTGTGTTTACTTCCCTCAGTGACATAAATCTGAAAAAATGGGAAAAAATCAATTCTGGTGTAAAAAAAAACAGTGTGACAGATGGATGAATTGAATAAAATAGTACATTATAATTACTAGTAGTTTCAGGCTCATCCCCAGACTTGGATGTACTATCATGTCCAAGTCACTATGAGAAGTAACCTACACTATCAGGCTGATTATCATAGTGTTTTGCAATAAGCACCAATTTTTCAGACTTTTCAGTGACTCACTATCTAAAACTACTGGGAATTGATTCCAGTTACTACTCACTGAACAGTGAACACTGATTGATCAATGCATTTTGTGGGTCCAATTCACAGACCATTCAAAAAGTCACTGAATTTGTGACACTTGGCATTCATTGAAGTACCATTCACTGAAAAATACATGTAGTTGCAACCTAGTCAGTGTCTGACATTTCCTCACCTTGCTCATCCTCCAAGTTGATCATAAAACTTGTCTTTGCTGCCTTGCACAACCAGTCTATGATGCCCCAGCACCATTGTCATGTTTGCACCCTCCTGACTCCTGAGGGTCAATATCATCCTTATATTAGAGCCGAGATATAACCAATTTCATGTCAGATGTCATTTTTGAAGAATTGTAATTGAGCAATTTTTTTTTTCAGATGCATTTGTAGCTATCATCATATCCCAATACATCCAATCCACAGTTCAACACCACTCAGGCTGGTTTGTATACAGTATAGATGGCTCTGAAATTATAGCCAATATTAAGATATATGTTGATAAAACATAGATTAGCCTCTGTAAAGTCAAAGAAGGCTGTAACTCAGCAACTTGATTGTGCCTGGATTAACATCAAGCTGGAAAACATGGTGATCATGGCCCACAACTGGAACTTCCTATGACAAACCTCCTTGATTCATGAATGTCAAGGAGCAAGAGAAAGTCACTGACCATTACTTTGACCCATCGAAAGGATCTCTATGAGCTAGCTTATGAGATCTGCAGATGAGGACGCTGCACCAGATAGACCATACATATCCTGCCAATCAAAGTCTTAGAATACTTTGACCAAGAGAAGATCTACCTACAGAAGAAAGGCAACACTGCTCAGCAACAGATAAAGAACACAACTCTTTTGCCTTTGGCTGCTTGGATATTTGATTATCTGTTGCATCAAAGAGTGAACAGTGTTTGAATTGGGATTGTGTATGTATAGCTGCAGAATCTCGGTGACAATGGAGACAGCTTTGGCGATGATGGTTGAGAGCACCATTTGAGTTGAACTTCAGCACACATGAAAGGGCACCACATTGGAAACAGCCATCCATTAGCAAGAAAAAGAGTAAACAGAGTTTAATTGAAGGGATGATGCATGTGCTACATATAGAAAAGTGTGGACATGATATAGCAAAAAAGCCTGTTCAGTCTGAGGGATCAAGTTTGGTTTCAAGGATGGTGTGCCAGGCTGCCCAGGCACAAAACGTCAATAAGCTCAAAGTTTGCACTTGATTACTGTACAGCCTATAAATTGGAGCCAAAAGGAGTATCAAATCATATGATTCCCTTTGAAAAAAATTTAGATATCACTAGACACATTGTCAAGATAGGGTTGAGTTTCCGGGCATCATCTCATCTATTCAATGGAGTGCTTTGGCTCTGGACAGGCACAAGAACCATACCCTGATTTTTTTTCAGATTTTATTTATGCTACTTAAGCTCAAGCTCAGACTGTGTGATAGGCTGACCTGGATCCTGGCTAGACTACAGCCTGTCCAAGTCTCTGGAAAGTTATCTCCAATCTAGCTGCTGCACTCAACAGGGTTGAATGTTTGAGTCATCCACAAGATTAAATGAATGGCATATCCCTGGCGGGCAAATAGTATGATTCAAGTTGCCCCTTGCACAATTGAATTAATTGTGACCTTAGTAGATCTTGACAGAGGCTCATAAGTTCTTCTTAACACACTGATGCTTAAGTCTTGGACACACCAGTCAATTTACCATGTCCTACCATAATAATTCTGAGAAACTTCAACTGGATGAAGAAAATAAGGACTCGCATGACTAACATATTTCTGGACATTACTACAAGTCTTCCAGGTCTGAGTCTGCTCACAGCTCACAATCATCATTGTTCAATGCAAGTGCAGCAGAGATTATCCTTAGACTTTTTTGAGAGGACACCACTGCATCCAGCAGTCACTATCATGATAATGAAGACAACTTGAATCCCATTGTGCAACAAGAACTCTTGTCTCAGGATGCACAAGACTCTGACTTCTGGGTCAGAACATTGTTAGCGACTCAGAAACAGGAGCTCTAGAAGCATGATACTACCATACTTGCGGTAAGAATTGACTACTAGTACATGTTTATCCAAGTGTGAATACAACTACATAAGATGATGTACAGGATGATCTGCATGTCAAACAAATGCAATCAGAATCACCAATGGATGCTGGTGGAGATGTAAGTGATGTAGATGATTTAACTGGCACTGGCATTGACACAGGGTATATTCAACACTGTGATCAACAAGGACTCGAAAAGGACAGGAAGTGGCAGAAATCTGATGTAACTAGTGATGGTGCCAATTTGTACAGTGAACTGGATTTACCATGTCATTCAAGATTATTTAATTTGATTGATGTATCAGTCTAGGTTAGAAAATCTAGCAAAGCATTGGTTAGTCCCAATTAGAAGGTGAATATTGGTTAGTCTGGGTTAGGAGGCAAAATATTAGTTAGTATCTGGCTAGTATGTTTAGTTATTGTCTGAGTAGCTGTGGAAATCTGTCACTCTGTTATTCACTTATTCACTGTCACTCTGTTATATTCTGTCATTTTCTGTCACTTTTTATCACTGGTTTTGGATTTGCTGATCGGCACCACTCAGCATCCTACAAAGTTTGTTAAGACAAAGACTTCATAGACTCAGTTTAAGGTATTATTTGTGACAACAGGGGAGTTGTAGGCTAAAATTCACTGGTTTTTGATCTGGATGAGCTGTGGCCCAGCTTCAGGAATAGTGTTTGAAAGTCCAGTCCTAAGATCAATAAAAAACCAATTTGTAACCAGACTGGACCAACCAAGACCAGACCTGAGTGGTCTGGTCTTTCTAGATTTCATTTGGTTCATTCTTGGTCTTTTGATTTTTGAAAAATTCGAAAGACTGAATGAAACTGGTTAAGACTGGTCTTTGGAGGTAGCCCCTATTGTCCTCATATTTGGGAGTACATATGAGAATTATTCCTGATTTGTTGATATTTTCGTGATTTTATTTGAGTCAGTTATGATATTTATGACAATATATTGACATGAAGGTCAATATTGGTTATATCTCAGCTGCTTATGGGTGGAATGATATCATTATTGGCTTTAATTATAGATAGGGGCTTTTACTACATTTTGTATAGCCTCTGCTGAGCCTGAAATCACTTGCTGAGATTGCCCATATCAATACTTTTGTCTTTCTACAGACCTATTATTCAATGCAATATTAAATTGATCATATCCCCACAACACAGGGACTATTTTACAGTAAAAAATAATGATAGAAAGCTGAAATTGAGTAGTATTTTTGAAGCACAGAAGACACAGTTTTGACTGTTAACCAGACCAGCAAAAACCAATACAAGACCAAAAAATCAGTCTTTTATCAGTTTCAGTCTGGCCTTTTTGTATCTGAAATTTTTCATAACTGGTTATGGTTCTGGTCTTGCCTTTTTTGGGCTAAAAACTGGACCAGACCAGACTTTAAATCACTACTCAGGAATAAGATTAAATCTAACCTAAAGTTATGTAGAGATAAGTATATAGATTGCATAATATAAACTAGCAGCTTCCTGTGGCTCCGCCACTCACTGGCACGACAGAAAGAGAATCAATGTTGTATTTATGCTTTGATAGAGGGAAGCTGTGTCAACTGCCAGTGTTGGTGTGGTATAACGTAGCAAGAGTCCGATGTGGCGGTCCATGTTACGATTCTCGAAGGACCCCTATATCTTTTCTCCCTCTTTTCACTTTGTTTCGTATCTTTGACATCGTCTCACCCTTTTTCTTGTATCATTAGTCATCCGCAGTTTCTTAGTTATACTTATCGCGGATCACCTACTTCGAATCCTTTCTCATTATTCTTTGATGTTCTATGGCACCATTTTTCTTAACCAATCATCAATTCTTTACTTATCTTCTTTTTACCTATATAAGACTCAAATCGACAACCCTTTCTTTTTCTTTAACCTTGACCTCCTCGAGTATCCTAGATACGTCTTGGAATATATCCTTGTCTCCTTGAAACACTCTGTGTGACCTCGTCCTGCACTTGAAAGGACGCTTCGACTTTGAAGGCTAAACTTGCCTCTCAAAGTCGTCTTGAATCTCCCTTGTCACTTAAGTCTTCGATCCCTCGATCCTCGAAGAACCTTGTCGTCTTGATCCCACGACCCTCAAGACTCCGTAGTCCTCCTCGTCCCTTGTCTCAGACTTCTCTCCTCGAGGCTACCTTTGTTCCCACCTGGACCAAGTGTAACAGTCCATGTATGATGTGAGAGTAAAAGAATGTGAACTACGGTGTAGTATTGAATGATAGGGTAATGACTGAGTCATGGTATTCAAAGAATCAAAAATGAATTAGTAGGCTGAAGGAATAATAAAAGAATGCTACGGTAGTAGGGATCAGATTGCGACAGTCACAGTGGGAGTTAGATATGCTGCAGGAGTTATGCTGCATCTTCAGTGTGGCGCCTCTTCACGGGCGTAGCTTTCGAGAAGTCAAACTTCATGCTTGAGCAGCCAGCAGGAGATGCTGGTGGATCTGGGTTTCGACTCATGAGGTTAGCACAATGGTAAAAACATGACCATGACTGAAGCACCGACCTGCTAAATCTCGTGACCTTGACCCCGGAACATTAGGCCGTCCCATAAATACCATCGAATCCACTTCGAGGCAGAAGCCTTGATGCTGCTGAGCTTCGCCAGATCCATTTGCAGACATGCCACTGCCAGCACCATCACCGTGACCCGAGTTCCTTCCAGTGAGGAAACCTGAGATACAGACAAACCCGCCTGCTTTCGGCATCATTCTCTTGCCTCTGGCGCCTGACTTGGTCATCCACCTCTGTGTATTGGGGACCATGCATTTGACTGGGAAGACAGAGTTGAACTTGCGGGAGGTGTCACTCGCAGACCTGGACTTGGAGGGCCCGGCTGCCGAGCGTAGTTGAGCTACATACTGGTAAGGTTTTAAGTGAAATGTTCCGGAAATATCATCAACTCTTTCTGTGATGCCACACACTTCGGCATATGGTAGATACATCGGGTCGATGATATGATCAGAATGATTGATACCTTGAGATATCCTGATCGGGATGAGCTAAAGTAAGAAGGCCCAAGTGAACACTTGAAAGATGCATCACCAGTAGGGGAGACTTACGTTGACGATGTCTCCTACCAAGTCATATTCATTTTCAGCAGGTGACTTGGGTACTCGGGGAATCACGGCCCCCAGTTCCATCAAAGCCACCTGATGATGGAACATATCACATGTCAGGATGGACGAAACAGAAAATAATAATAAAATTAAAATGTACATGCGCAGTGACAAAATAGAATCCAAGATCCTCAAATTCTTGATTATCCGAGTTGAAATACCGTAGTGCTGTGAGAAGTGCTGGTGAACTACCCAAGTACATCTGCACATCAAATATGTAGCTCATTCCCTCAGAACGTCGGCCATGCTCGAAGACAGCAATAGCAGTGATGGTTGCCAAGCAGCCCGTAGAGGACATGATGATATACTGAGGAATTGAGAGTACTGCGGCACCAATAAAAGAATGTCAAGTTGAAAGAAGGGAATGTTAGCTCAGTGGGTGACACACGGTGTCCGAGTCACGGTTATATAGTGAGCAATATGTCAGATTACTAAGTACATGCACAGGATTATTAGAACCGGATAGAAGCCGATGGAAACTTCGAGAATTGGACTCGGTGGGATGTCAGGACTAAGTGCACTGAGTCACTAACTTCATGTCGGTGAATGATTCTTTGAGAGATCTATCAGATGGACTCTTGGTGTGATTTTTGGTGATCGAACATACCAAATAAGTACCTCAGGATACACAACATTGAGGGTCTTGCTCTCGTTGGCGGGCAGTAAGATTGAAATATGCCGCTGGGATGTAGCACGAGACAATGCAACATAAAGCTGGCCATGTGTGAAGATGGGAATGCGGAGATCTAGCCCAACATATTTTACAGACTGTCCTTGAGCTTTGTTGATAGACATTGCAAATGCAAGACAGACAGGAAATTGACGCTGCTTCAGAATAAAGGTGAAGTCAGAGCTATGCGTTGATGGTATGAGTGAGATTCTTGGAATAAAAACTGTCTTTCCATCATGTTCTCCACCTAGGATACGGCACTCGAGGACTCTGTTTGACATTCGAGTCAACACCATACGTGTTCCATTGCAAAGGCCTTCTTGCGGAGCAAGATTCCAGAGTAAGATAAGTGGACAGCCGACCTTCAATGTGAGCTCTCCTGGAGGTAAACCTGATGCATTCAGTGTACGCAAGAATTCGACAGGCAAATCTTCTGGTCCATTGACTCCGAGTCCATTCTGATCATCACGGTGTTGACGACGACCATCCAACTCCCTGGTATCCCGGCAGACGGTGTCAGCACTAAAGTATGATATTTGATCACCATGCATTCTTCGGAGGACCTCAATATTGATGGTATCAACATCAGTGTTGCGAGCTGCAAGAATGGTATGGTTCTTGAAAAACTCTGGATGTGGAATGTCATGGTTTTGAGTGTTGATTCCTCTATAGATGCGATTTACGAAGTTTTCCTGATCGTGCATGACAATGTCTTGAGGTAGAGCAACCTGATTTTCGCCATCTGAGTTGTAACCATGGCCAACATCTAACAGCCACTCTGCGAACTGTTGTGTTTGTCTGTCTGAGGCAGCTTCAAGGCGCATATTTCTCGTCAAGCGCAAGATTTCAATCGTCTTCCAAAGATATGACTGTTGTACTGTTGCGTTTACAATGTCTTCCCGCGAACCGTTTTTGACGACAGGCAAAATTTGTTGGTAATCGCCTCCAATGACAACCGTAATGCCTCCAAAAGGCATGTCTACGTCTCTGAGGTCACAAAGGGTTCGATCAACGGCTTCAAGAGCAAGCTTGTCTTGCATTGTGACCTCATCCCATATAATAAGATGGGTCTGACGGATAAGATCAGCAAGTTGGCTTTCTTTTGGAATGCAGCAAAAGGAGTCCTGAGTGAGATCATCCACCGGGATTTTGAACATTGAGTGTGCCGTACGTCTGCCATGCATAAGAAGTGCTGAAATCCCAGATGATGCAACGCAAAGCACAATCCATCCCTGCACCCGGATGTAATGACATACTGTCTTATAGACAAATGTTTTTCCCATTCCACCTGGTCCATTGAGGAAAAAGAGTATGCCTGCATTTTCCTGTGCAGATTCAGTTATGCGGTCAAATGCATCTCGTTGCTCAGCATTTAAGCAGGCGATGTTTGCAACGGCACTCTGTCTTTCTGTCTCGACATTGTATGCTTGCTGTGCAGCGATATAGGGATTGCCTGTGATTATGTCCCAGCGGTGATTGGGTTGCGTCAAGTTGAATTCAGATAGTGTGCGCCCCGAAGTGGCCAGCAGCTGCCCAATAAGATATAAGCCGTAGTCGTAGACATCATCAGTAGTTGTATTATTGAATTGGAGTCTTGTTATTAAGCGGTGCCGCAAATCGTCACAGAGATGTTCTCGGAAATCCATCCAGAGCACCCCAGGATCAGTGAGACTGCAGAAAAGGAGCATGGTGACAAAAAGCTGACGAAGCTGAGTTCCAGTTTGCATCACAGATGCTTCCTCAAGGCACTCTCGCCATTCTCCATCGTGTTCTAAAAGTCCGCGGGCAAGGCATGCATCATGAAATGTGGGGTAGACAGTTCTGTTGAACGTTTGAAGATATCCAAAGGACATAGCGCCCTTTATGACCGTTAAAAGCAAGCGGAGATAGAAACACTCGCCTCCTGTTGGACCAACATAGTACATGTGCCCGAGCACATAACCTCTCTGATGCATTGCCCAGGCTTTCTCTTTGGGCTTCCACGTGAAGTACTGAGGAAATTCTTGATATGTGTAACGGTGAGCCGCAGCACCAAGATCTCCAGCATCAGCATTGGCTTTAAAGAATGCAGTAAGAGTTGTTTGCTCAGTTGCAGCCCGCTGAAGTATGGCATCCGGATCATCATTTGGATTGAAAATTGTCATGTGCTGGCCAGGAAGATGAACCTGCAGTCGAGTGATGGAAGGCTGTTGTTCGTGAATATGAAACTGGAGGATTCGCCACACTGACTCTGGAGCCGAGATGTAGCGACCATCAATGTATCTCCGGATCTCATCCTGTCCGGTGCTACTAACTCCCATGGTAACGCGATCCTGGCCCTTGCATATATACTTGTTGACATACTTCAGAGTCACTCGATCTGTAAAAGAAAATCTTCTTCGGCCGGTCACCTCACGAGGATGACTTTCTGGTGGAGGATGGTGCACGCAGGCGCTAACTGTTGC
>JBBPOL010000447.1:0-13240 GCA_038091435.1 Leccinum variabile | reverse complement strand
AAAACAATCTGGATACTGACTGATTCTCCCATCAATCCAATACTGCTACATCTATGGTGCTGCCTAATACAATCTCTTCTGGGCAGCCCAGCCACCACCTGGGCACTCATCACCTCTTCTACTTGTGGTAACTCTGCTAAATGCTCTAATTGCAGATACAGGTTCTGAGTTTGACCAACTCAGCTACAAAATCTGAGTAGAAGAAAAGCTGGGTGTTGCTGCTGACTGTGCTCAGGCTGAGAAGACAAAGGAAGAGGGCCAAGTAGCTCAAAAGAAAAGAGAAATTGAAACCCAGCAGGAAAAAAAGGCACCCAAGAAAACAAGGAAGGAAATACCAGTTGAGTTAAATGATGTCATTAGAAGCAAGTGGAAATAGCAGACAAAAAGCAGCAAATGTATTGATCTAGAAGGTAGGAGAGATTCTATATGCAAGCCTCAAAAAGGGAGAGGTAATAGTGTGCAAGTCAATGGTTACTTACATGATGGCTGAATAACAAACTTGAAAGAGACAAAAGCTCAATCAAAGAAGTGCTTAATGGTCCTTTGCCCATATAGTGGCCAATACACTTATATAATATTGGCCTACCTTGTAACTCCTTAACAATTATGTGCCAGTCAATGCTTCAGCTATTGCTTTCAGCTATGTGGCAGCCCATTGAATGACTATGTGGCTATTTTTCCTGCTGAGTTGCTACCAAGCTACATTCCAACTAATAACAAATCATTGGCAGCCGACCCCTCCACCACTAACAGACTACATCTTGGACAATGCCAATTGAATGACTACTATTCCTGTTGACTGACAAACTATTTTCTCAACAATGTAACCTAAGAAATCACCTCTATAACCATATCTTGGTCTACTGGGAGATGGTCCGGGGCTCAAGATATTTCATTAGTCACATACATAATCATTGAGGACTTCACCTGTTATTATTTACTAGGTCTACATTTTTGCTAGGTAGGGTTGCGACGTGCGCCTCGAACGGCCCGGGCGAAGCCCGGGTCGTGAGAGGATTACCAATCCCCCCACTGCTGCCGCTCGCTCGCTTGCTACAAACGCCCCCCAAGTCACGTGATCACGCAGCGCAACTAGCTATCCCCCAGTACAGGGACTCCTACATAGACCTACTAAGATTTCGGTACCACCAACACCCCGGCAAATGCCGAGATGCCGGTGGGTTAGTTAGGTTGTATGTACAATTCTGGCATGTTAGCACATCTAGATATTAGGTTAGGTTAAGGACCAGAAACTTAGGTTAGTAAACCTAAACAAAATACAGTTCATGCAATAATAGGTTTCAATTAACAGATGGGTATGAAAACAATCAGAATATAACCATTAGGGAAGTGTCAATTATGTAAACAGTGTCCTTTGACCAGATATGTACAGAAAGCTTCACTGAACAATTAGAAAAAGATTCAGGGCAAATTAGTTAGTTAGACAAATGTACAAAATGCAATCCAACATGGTGTCCAACATCTTCCTAACTTTCATTTACCTCTTTCAGAAGTTGAGGAACACATCATTGATAACCTAAGAAGCATGAGTATGATTTTATTTCAGGATGTGTAATGACGTAGATGCATGCTGGTTGGAGACTTTGTATTTGGCTCAATACTTTAAAGCAAGCATGTTTATGCTTTATCTTAGCTTTCTTGGATCTGGAGAGTTTTGAAATCTATCAGTGCTATTTGTTGGACAAACCTGAGGGACTCTGACATTTCTCATAACATGGGTAAGAAGCAGTTGTCTGTCACTATTTGAATGCACTTTATCAATCTGGCAGTACTCATACATTTACCCAATATTTTAGATGTGTCCATGGATGGCCCAGCTCTGAAGAGGTCAAGAGGAAGGCCCATGCAATTCCGGATAGTAAAACAATCAAAGTATAGGTTTTCAGATTGCAAAGGAAACATGGAAAGGCCATCTTGTGCCACTAGAAGTGCAGTAACAATCACAGTACTACAAGGTATGTATGCTTAATATAATTTATCTATGCTTGTAATTAATCAATCAGTTCCCAGAGGTTTTTCTGGTTTTTCCAAGAGGTCAAGAGGAAGACCATGGTGGACAAGATATGAAACAACTCCAATCAATTGCTGTAACTATCTGAACAGGTGTCTCCCAAACAATGGAGAAGCACTGGAAGAGCCACAAGATCGTTCTAGAAGTAACATTAATGAAAGTAGATTGGAATCATGCTGCGACTGGTATCACTACTTTGATCATTTGTCATATGTTATGTTATGACTGTTTCATTGTCTAGGTGGTCAGATGGGAATAGAAGGGAATCCATGTTAAGTGAGAAGTCACTGAAGGACTCACACTGGCTGACAATATTGTTTTCATAGCTTTTACACAGCATAGAACAGCTTTCCCTGATGTTTTAATAGTATATAAACATGGTAGAACAACTTCCAGCATTACTGGAATACCATTTGAAAGAATAGCTCAACACCCACCTCATATCCTTCTGACAAAGATCAAATTTTCTAGCCTCCAAGGAAACTTGGAAGGGGGTTGAAGTTGAATACTGTTTGAATGGGTTTCTCACGGAAGCAGTGTAACTCATATATTCATATTCCGGACCATGACAGTGGCAAAAGTTGTTGTATGCCATATACCACGAGCCATTTTTACCCATAACTGCGATCATTCCTTGGACTTCTTTCGCCATCTTCTTCATCTAGCTCATATGCTTTTGTGACCTCTTGGATAACTTGGTGCTTGAGGCCTGTCAGTTCGTGACGAACATTGTAACTTCCAATAACTCATTTCTTCTCTAGAAACTTACTAGTATCGGCCTCCCGGGTTATTTTCTACAAACCTGTTTGGCATCCCGACATTGAGTCACAGGCTATCAAGATTTGAAACTTTTCTGGTGTATCCCACCTGTGAACTTATCTATCTGCCTAGCATGTTCATCGTATAGGGCAGACAAGACCCGTCACAGGTAAGTGTCTTCACTGGAGAGTATTCATGACTTAGATTTTCTTCAGTAAAAACCATAGTCATCCACTACACAGCTGAGGAAGCTATGATCACCCGGAGGCAATACCTGAGAGGAAGCGACAAGATTCCTGCTCAATCAGTCTATTTGCATTGCCACTTATTCAACCTCATCCCCATCCTCAGATGAGGCCTCTGCATCTGTCATATCTTGCCCAAATGGGTTGCCCATTAACAAGCCATGGTTAGCCCATAAGAAAATATAGGGATCAGCTGAAGTTATAGCCTTGTCACTATGGTTGCCATGCATAGACAACTATCCCTCTGAGACTAACACTAGAATCAAATATATATCAAAATTCTGACTGAATTAACTTTTTACAGGGTTGAGTCATCAGCTCACTTGAAAAACAAATTCATTGCAAAAGCACAAGATATTTTATGAGTCTGAGGGGAAGTCAGGGGAATGACAATGAATTAAAAGATTCTTTAGGTGCAATGTAGCCTGCTGAACTGCCTGCCATAACTTCTTAAGCCTTACTTTTCTTGACTGGGGGAAAACAAGTGCCCTGGCTAGATGATTCAAATATATTGTATAGTGACAATCTATACAGACAACAATTTTAACAGTTTCTTGCTACAAAATGTTGACTTCTTTGAGATTCTCAAGCTCTGACATAGAGAGCAGTCTGAAATAGAGAGCATTCAATACAAAGAATCTCCAGTAGAGTACTAAATGATAATTTAAATCTCATAGTAAACATTTCTATGTGTTCTGCTTACTAGACTGGCTGGGCAGCTTCAGTGGACTCAGTGGCATCCTGCAAGGAAAGAGAGCCCTCTAGCCTGAGTATAAATGAGAAGTGTGATTCCCTGATCTAGTCATGATTGATCTATATATTGATAATTACTTGAAAGACTGTAACTCAAGAAGCAGCAGTCAAAAAATATAGAAAAATCATTTGATAATGGATGCCAATCATGGGAATATTTGATCTCTATATACCATGTTATGATCGTTTTATTTGGTTAATCTATTGATAAAATGAGTTTTCTGTAAGATTTTGGCTATGTCTGAATATTTTTTGTGGTCAAATGTGATTGTTTTTACTTGTTTATCTGTGCATTTCAGCACATGTCCAAAATGCGCAGATTGGTAAGCAAATTCATGGTAAAATTCATAGAAAAGTACTAAATCTATGAATTAACATCAGGGAGATACAAAAACTTGATAATAATGTGCAGGCAGGCATGTGTTTTTCCAAGTAAATCATCAGTAATCAAAGAGATACAAAAACTTAATAATAATGTGCAGGCAGGCATGTGTTTTTCCAAGTAAATCATCAATATAACCCTAAGGGGGTACAAAAACACTATAAGAATACCAAGAAGACTTAGACAGGGGGGTTTCCCCCCAGGCCCTGGGCCAACAAATTTTTGGTTGTTTGGAGTATGAAATTTGTATGTGTCAATGCTACCTCTAGGAAAAAGTCTGGTTTTTTAAATCTCAACTTTTGTCAAATTTCACTTGGATTTGGTCATAGGAATTGTCTTGATTGTCTTGCTTTCATTATTTAATTACTGACTTGATCATGGTCATTGCTAGTCTAGTCTAGTCTATCTCTAGGACAAAGTCTAGATTTTCAGGTCTTTATTTTTTGCAATTTTAGCATACAATTGGCCAGGTCATCAATAGTGATATTAAAACAAAGTCTGGGAATTTTCATCTTCATTTTGTCTCAATTTTTGCTTATAATTGGTGATGGAACAAATGTCAATAGGCAGTGATGACATTGACTAATAGGACAAAGTCTACAAATTTTCATCTTCATTTTGTGCCATTTTTTTGCTTATAAGTGACAAGGTAGTTGATGATCACAAGAATAGATCTGTGATTTATTTGCCTCAATTTTTGCTAGTGAATAGGACAAGTTTTGATCTCAGTCATGAGTTTTGTCAATTTTCACTTCAATTTGGTAAGAGGAAGGGACCATCGAGCTACTGACTTGGTGATGGTTATTGCTAGTCTAGTCATAGTAGTTATTTCTATCTCTAGGAAAAAGTCTAGATTTTCTGGTCTTCATTTGTCGCAATTTTAGCATACAATTAAATTGGCTAGGTCATAGTGATATTATTCGGACAAAGTCTGGAAATTTTCATCTTCATTGTTATAATTGGATCTTCACAGGCAGTAATCATGTTGACCATTAAAACAAAGTCTAGGAATTTTCATCTTCATTTTTTGCTTGTATTTGACAAGGTAGTTGATGAAATCTGGGATTTAATTTATTTGCCTTAGTTTTTACTAGTGACTAGGACAAGTTTTGATGTCAGTCATGTCTAGTCTTTGTCTCAATTTTTGCTAGTATTGGTAGTAATCACGTCTAGTCTTGGTTTCATTTTTGCCTAGCTTAGTAGTCATAATCAAGACAAAGTCTAGAAATTTTTGTCCTCATTTTTCGTTATAATCGGCAAAGTGGTTGGTAATCACAAGCAAAGATTTTGCATTTGTCTATCTGACTACTATTTGACTATTTGACCATCTGATCATTTGATTGATCCATGATTCCACACCACTAGATTATATGTAGGATGGATGGTGTTACAGCTGGCCCGGATAGAGTTGGACGTAGACTTGGAGAGAGGGGGGAAGACTGAGGACGAAGGACTAGTTGAGCAAGTGTAATGCCTGGCGAGACTCGAAGGCTATGAGACTAAGTATATACCCAAGAGGGCAGAGGATTGAAGGAACTAAAGAGACGAGGGACTTGAAGGAACACTAAGAACGAGGTGATATTCCAAGTAGCTCTAGCTTAGGGTTACAAATGCAAAGAGACAGTTCTTAAGTACTACAGAGATGGAACATGATGGAATCGCGAGGAAGGAGTGCATCATCCACAGTAGGGATGAGTAAGAAGCTGCGGAGGATTAATCATACATTGATCGAATGATGACAGATAGATGATGAAACAATATTGTCATCATGAGTCAGAAGATTGGAACAGGGATAGGGAGAAGTTGGAACAGAGATAGAAAAGATAAAGAACAAGGATAGGGGAAAGTCGGATCATCAACAATGTGGAACATGACACAAAATCGCCTGAGATCAAGTATAAGCTATGTCCACTGCTCAGGCCCAACACATAATATGTTGCCATACTAACTTTAACCGAGAAAACTAAGCAAGTGTTTTTTTACTTCATGTGGATTGTTAGATTGACTTGGTGACAGTGGCTGTTTGTTTGTCTATCAATACCAAGTTGATTTAGACAGGGAGGATTCCCCCCAGGTCCCCCACAATTTTTTGGTTGTTTGGAGTATGGAATTTATATGTCGTAGTTACAGTAGTCAATGCTACCTCTAGGACAAAGTCTGGTTTTTTTGATCTCAAGTTTTGTCAATTTTCACTTGGATTCTGTAAGAGGATTTGTCTTGATTGCATCATTGAATTACTGACTTGGTCATGGTTATTGCTAGTAGTCATGTCTATCTCTAGGACAAAGTCTAGATTTTTTTGTGGAAATTTTAGCATACAATTGGCTGATGTCCTGGAGCTCACTAGCATGTCTAGTCGTTATATCTACTGAATTGAATCAACACTACCACTAGAACACAGTGTGTTTTATTTTGGTCTTGATTTCTCTGATTGTTGGCTTGGATTTCATCAATAGATCTTTGATCACTTGCTAGCTTAGTTCATTTTGAGGACAAAGTCTAGATATTTTTATTTTTATTTGGATCATATTTTGTCTTCATTTTGTCTGGTAATTAGCAAGGTCATAATCCAGACATGCAGTAATCAATGCTACCTCTAGGACAAAGTCGGTTTGTTTTTGTCTTGATTTTTGTGATTTTTAGCCTTGATTTGAGCAGATTGTAGTCATTGCTAGCAATGGATTTGTCTTCATTTTATCTTGTGATCCACAATAGTTTGCTTATGTAAGCAGCACTGATATTGTCTAGTTTGATTCCTTGATCTAGTTGATCTACATATCAATGATTACTTGAAAGACTGTAACTCAAGAATTAATGGTTGAAAAAATATAGAAAACCCATTTGATAATGGATGCCAATTATTGGAATATTCAATCTCTATATACCATGTTAACATCTTTTTATTTGGTTAATCTATTGATAAAATGAGTTTTCTGTAAGATTTTGGCTATGTCTGACTATTTTTTGTGGTCAAATGTGATTGTTTTTGCTTGTTTATCTGTGCATTTTAGCACATGTCCAAAATGCGCAGATTAGTAAGCAAATTAATGGTAAAATTCATAGAAAAGTACTGGTTTTCTAAGTAAATCTATGAATTAACATCAAGGAGGTACAAAAATTTAATAATAATGTTCAGGCAGGCATGTGTTTTTCTAAGTAAATCATCAGTATAACCCTAAGGGGATACAAAAACACTGTAAGAATACCATTGGACATTTACCAAACATATTTCAACCGCTTTCCAACCACTGGCTATTTATTTCGTAGTGGTAGCTCTTTGGTCCCCTCCTACCCTCTCCCATGGCAATATCAATTCAAAGTGACATCTAGAACACCTGCAATCAATTGTTCCATACCATTAGACATCTACTAAACATATTCCAACCATTTCCCAAGCACTGGCTATTTATTTCATAGTGGTGACCAATGTTCTCCCCTTCTCCCCAACCTTTACCAGTATATCAATTCAACAAATGACTTTGAAGAGTAAGCAACAGTGTACTAGGGGATTTTTAAGGTCAGGGAATTGATTGGGAATGGTCCGGAAACCCTCTAGAATTTATTTGAACATATAGCAAAGTCTACCCTCTCACCACCTTTTTTTCTTTGTAACAATTTTTCCTGACCATCAAATCTTACTGGACCTTTTGTAGGACCTTTATATACATCTAATAAATGGACTGACACCATTTACCAACTTATATTTCAGTTTTGCATTTTAGCTTTTAATTCCCAGCCTGAGTGAAGTATATATATATCTAAATGAGGGAACTGTCAAGAACAATTACCCCCTTCCACTTGTTTCACAGATCATCGATAAATCACAAGGAAGCAAGATCTTCACCAAGATGGATCTCCTTTGGGGTTACAACAACGTGAGAATTAAGAAAGGAGACAAATGGAAAGGAGCCTTCTTCTGCCATCTTGGATCATTTGAACTCATGGTCATGTACTTTGGAATGTGCAATTCACTGGCCATCTTCCAACAAATGATGAACAAGATCTTTGCCGACATGACAGATGTAGTCATTATTTATATCGACGATCTCCTTATCTTTATAAATGGAGATATGAAACACCATCTAAAAATGGTTAAAAAGGTCTTAGAGAGAATTTACTTGTCAAACCTGAGAAATGTTTCTTCGGAGTAAAGAAAGTTGATATGCTAGGCACAGTGGATGTCTCTTGTGACGGAATCTCGATGAACATGGACAAATTGAAAGGAATTGCACAATGGCCTGTCCCGAAGTTCCAATATAAAAACTGTCCAAAGCTTCCTTGGACTTGCCAATTTCTATTGCTGTTTCATCGCCAAATATAGTCAAGAAGCAAGACCATTACACAACTTAACAAAGAAAGACCAACCTTGGAGCTGGGGAAAAGCTCAACAAGATGTGTTTGAAACACTCAAAAATAGATTTACAACTGTCCGGTGCTATCATATCCAGATGACACCACCCCTTATTGTGTTGAATGTGATGCTTCCAACTTCACACAGGAGCAGTGCTCTCTACTTTGAAAGATGACAAATGGCACTCCGTGGCCTTTATGTCACATTCCATGACCCCCGAACAGCGAAACTACTCCATCGCTGAGAAATAGATGCTCATGATTATTCTTTCACTTGAGCAATGGAGGCATTATTTAGAAGGTGCTAGACACACATTCAAAATCTGGACAGATCATTAGAATCTCCAGTACTTTATGAAAAGTCAAGACTTGAACTGACGACAAGCTCAATGGGCCCCCTACCTATCTCACTTTGATTACACACTTGTTAATAAGCCTGGCACCTCGATGGGAAAAGCTGACATACTCTCTAGAAGAGAAGATTCTACAGCCGGGATAGAAAATGACAATAAGCAGATGTCATTTTCCCCTGAAAATCACATCAGATCTCTTGAGAAGATCTCCCTCTTTGACAAAATAAAAGAAAAACATTCTGGTTGCATATCTCCAGATGGGTCGATCCTCCGTGAAGGATTATATTTTTATAACGACAACCTATGGGTCCCAATAGAACTCCACCGGGAAGTGTTGACACAATTTCACGACCACCTGATCTTCAACCATAATGGTGCCCAAAAGACACAGGAGTTTCTAGCACAATACTATTCTTGGCCAGGACTCAAGAAAGACATAGAGGACTATTGTCGATCTTGTGAGCACTGCACACAAATGAAACCTATAAAAATTCTGCTGGCTGGACTAATACAACCGCTTGAGGTTCCTGAAGAACCCTGGAAAAGCACATTGGCCGATTTCATCACCGGCCTTCCTCCTTCACATGGCTTCGATAGCATTTTAGTGGTAGTTGATCGCTTCTCAAGAGAAGTCGCATTTGCACCCACCACAACAATTCCCTCGTTTCAGATCATGGACCTCAATTTGCTAGTCAATTGATGGTTGATCTTCTTAAACTATTAAAAATCGAAAAGAAGATGTCTACGGCATATCACCCTTAGACTGATGGACAAACAGAGTGTGTAAACTGCAAAATTGAACATTATCTTTGCCTCTTTACTGCAGAAAAACAAGATAAATGGGTCGAATGGCTAGCCCTTGCCCAGTTTAATTTTAACAAGACTTGTGCCTCAGCAACTAGATTCTCACCCTTTCAGATGACCAAAACATTTGCCCCTCATCTCAGCTTTGAGCCACTTTCCATCAAGGATCCAGCAACTAAAAACCTCACCGATGACATAAGAGCAAACATTGAACATGTCAAAAGTGTGCCAGAACGCACCAGAGAACAAATGAAACTGCAGGCAGATAATGTTACGACTGTCTCCTATGTTTGTACTATGTCTTTTCTCTCTCTCTTTCTGTTTCGCCTATCGCCTCTATTTCCTATTCACATTGTGCCATAGATCTCGGGTGATTTCGCATCTCGTTCTACATCACCGATGATCCGAACTCTCTTTATCTTTGTTCCTGAGAACTCCTCAGTTACCTTCGACCTTCAAGTCTCACCAGGTGTTACGCTTGCTCGACTAACCTTTAGCACTTAGTCTTAGCTTACCTCCAAGTCTACATCCAACCCTATCCAGGCCAGCTGTAACAGATAAACATGGATTGGCTGCGCCCAATTATAACATAGGAGATCTTGTTTTGCTTAGCACCAAACACCTCACTCTTGACGAACACCCACTGTTGCGTAAATTAACAGAATGCTGGATCAGACCTTATCAGATCATTTCGGTTCATACCAACAGTGTTGGCCTATTATTCCCCAAATCAGTGAAAGCTCAACACATCATCAATGTCTCTGGAGTAAAGCGGTATATTGAACCATTGCCCAGACAACCTGTTGTACATCCAGGACCCGTGTCAGTTAATGATGAAGGCAAATCCGAGTTTGAGGTTGACTTTATTCTCAATTCTAGCTCTATTGGTGGCGGATTCCAGTACCTGGTGCACTGGAAAGGATATGATGAATCTGACCACACTTAGGAGCCAGCCTCCGGTCTGAAGAGCATACAGGATGCAATCAAAGACTTCCACCACTATAAACCTTCGGCCCCTTGTCACCTGAAAATGAATTGGGCCCTTTTTGACTCTTTATTTGCAACCCCAGTGGTCAATTTCACTTCTGGTTCCACTCTCCTACCTGATCTGGAATCTCAGGGCTAGAAGGGGGGTGATGTTATGAACCGTGTTTTTACCTCTTCATTTTCTACCAACTGAAGTCATGTGACCAGATCACATGACCAATTATATCAGCTTTCTTTATCTTTTCTTTCGTCATCACATAACCTGTACCTTTATCTTGATAGCACTTGTTGGACACTTACCATATATAAATAGTATAGCTTATTCAGACCTGCCCTAAGCTGGTCTGTGCGCATGTACTTGTAGTATAAATACTTGAATGCAGCAACCGAACAAGCTAGTCTTGTTCTGGTTGGATTCCCTCCTTCCTACACAGTTCCCTCTCCATAGTCAAAGTTCGAGTTGATGTGCCATAGTTCGTTTAGGATTTAGGTTGCCTTCACTACATCGAGTATGGCAGCAGCTACCAGTGTCCCTGGGTTGAGCTGCACACACATCACAAACTCCACCGCATCATTCAGCGTCCAAGATACTGCTAGCTGAGTATTTTCAAACTGTGTTAGAGTTGTGGTCCTTGGTAGGACTGGTCTGTGCTACATATTTTCAAACTGTTGGAGTCACCATGACTGTGGTGGTCCTATGTCTGTGCTACTTGAGATCATATTATACTAGTAGTTTAATGGGTGTTTATTGTTAATTTGTTATGTAATTTGCTGATATGATGTAAATTCATGTAATGCTAGTAATAGATGGCCCCGGAAATACCAAATAAAATGACCATATTCTAGCACTAGTCCAACAAGTCAGATGTGTCCTATATCAGTCATGTCATGGGTGAATTCAGATCTACAATATTGACAAACAAGCTTATATTCCTGACTGCCACAAGTTGGTCAGATCTACCATATAGACAAACAAGCTCATGTATGTTTGACTGTCACAAAGTTGGTCAGATCTGCACCATAGACAAACAAGCTCATGTATGTCTGACTGTTACAGAGTCGGTCAGATCAAGCAGTTATAATTCATATGGCATAGTTACATGTCATTAGCTGAACTATCAGGTTAAATCAGCTGTTCACTCTTGGTAAAGAATATCTTGGTTGAGAGAGTTAGTATGCTTGGTGAGAAATTGATATCTTATTTCATATTTAAACAATGCATTATCAGATGTTGATATTGAATGCATCACAGTAGTGTTGATTGATTATTATATCATAACTGATAGTTTTTCTGTGTCTAAATGACATATAATTACCAATCAATGATCACTCATTGGCCATTGGCCATCTAAATTGAATACACATCAGTATAGAGAAAACTTTTAATCATAAAAAGTAATTCCATTCAATGTAGATGGTGCTCTCTCAAAGTGTTGCTCATTGTATGATAATTGAACTTTTTTCTTCATCTGAATGATATTTAATTATGTTTCGTCATCCAAATGATATAGAATTATCAATAAGTGATCATTTACCAGTCATCAGCCATCTTAATGATAAATACATATCAGTATAAATAATGTGCATTCAGTATGGAAATCATTTTCAATGGTTATATATGCATATGATTTCCATGAGATAATGATGGGTATCTATCAGAACTATCTGGTATATCAATTCTATGTTATTGGTAATGGATTATTTTGATTGAGAGGGTTGGTATGCTTGATAATAATCTAGCCAGACTTCTAATATTTGATCAGATTATGTCTGTATTTTACATGTGGATAATGCATAATCATCATATGATATTGCATGCTCATGAACCATCAGGGTGATGCTAGTTGATCATTATATTATGATTCATTATCTTTCATCATCTGAATGATATAGAATTACCAATAAATGATCATTTACCAGACATCCACCATCTTAATGATAAATACATATCAGTATAGATATTATATGTGCATTCAGTATGGAAATTACTTTTCAATGATTTTCAATGCTTATTATTCCTATGGCATAATGATGAGTATTTATCAGAACTATCTGGTTATATCGGCTCTTCACCATTCCCCTGATATGATGGCGGAACAGGCACACACTTATTCTCCCCGTGCTTTCATGTGCTACTGTGTTTTTTTTTTGCTTGTCTGCTACCGTGTTTTTTGAGTTGTACAGTGTACTAAAATGTATCATTTTTTTACACCACCCCAAGTGTGCAATCCAAGTGCCTAGTACGCAGGTAAATCTTTCATTCTAAGTTGCGTACGCTCCGGAATTTCAGAGATATTCATTGTATATATCATGTATACTCAGTCTACAACCAGACAGGAATTAATTGCGAGTCTGTGATCCACAAAGCTCAGCACAGGCCCGGGGTGTCATGTGAAGGAGAGGCTATCTAGGCTGTTGGACTCATTTGCTGCGCCCACCGATTGACATTAGGGTTTTGGGCTGATACAGGTCGGTATTTGCAGACCCCATACCTAGTGTTTTACGGTCCGTCTGACTTATAGTGATCGATCCTTGACTTCCTGACCTGCCAACCAGTCGCACGGCAAGCCTTCCG
>JBBPOL010000446.1:0-13250 GCA_038091435.1 Leccinum variabile | reverse complement strand
GCACTCGGGCTGGCACGCCTCACTCGCCAGTGACCTTTGCTGCCGGGCTGCCCTCGTCGTGCTGTTAGTACTAATGCTTAAGACTTAAAGACTTGTCTATCCTTCCGGCAGTCCAGCTTATCCTTTGAAATTGAGATCGTCGAATGACTGCTGTATTGAGGTCCAGACGGCACGGTGTGTGGGGGAGTCGGGGACTGGCGCTTCCGGGCGTCGCTACGATCACGATTCACGAAAACAAAATGTTCATTCAAAACAGTTGACGACAACAAAGATACAGTAATGTCCGCTCAGATCAGAAGCCGTTAGATAAATGGGTCTACTCCGTAAGACTTCGCTCGACGTTATCACCATCCACACGCATGAAAGTAAAAGCATTTGTGATCCGCCCGTACTCATAAGCGACTTGTCGGATATCGTTGCGTGTGGGCGGTTGAGAGATGGTTTCATCCGCAGAAGCATACCTAGAAATTTCGAAGCTGAACTACAGGGACAGGGGATTAGAACAAGGCAGCCGTGCGATCGTTAGAAAACTTACCCAAGACAATACGAACACGACCTTTTCCGAGTTAGACGAAGGAGTGGATGAAAGGAAGGGATCGGCGGGGAGTGGTGGAGCATCTTCAAGCACCCCAAGCCAAAGGTCGGAAGAAGAGTCCTCGAGCGTTTGCCTCAAGAACTCCCGTGCGAGCGGACTTGCAACCAAATTGGTTTCACCGAGCGAAAAAGCCGTCGGTTCCGCCAGCCCGGTTGAGCGGTGGGAAACAAGCCAGAGCGCGAGATCGCTCCGCGAGCCGATTGAGGCGGCCAGGAAGGCATGAACGACGGCGCGCACTTTGCACAAGAAGCTGTATCCGACGCCCCGAAACTAGGAAACGAGGCGAGTAAGTAAATGTAATGAATGGCCCAACCTGGGTGAGACTTACCTCGTCCATTAACAGGCCACGGAGTCCGTGATCGAGGACGCTTCTCACCTGTCGCGCGGATGCCAAAACTAGAACAAATAGATGAATATCAAATTCGAGGTGAATTCAAGTTAGGTGTCACGCACCGTGCCTCGGCGCCGATTGCGATGCTCGATGGGCCAGAACAGCGTCGAGGGCGTCATCGACCTCCTCCTCGGTAAGAAGGAAGTCTTTACTGAGTCGCATGAGTGAATCTGTATCGGTGAGAACTCTGTAGGACAGCAGAACCATTGTTTCGGCGGCAATGCCCATCCACTCTATGGTTATGTCGTTTATGGTAGAGAGAATTCTGACTGTCACGTCAAGTATTAGTATAGGTATTTCGAAAAGGAGAATATTTACTTGGATACGTCGAATAGTCCCGTATGTATCTGTTCGGCGGAAACGTATCCACAGGCATGAAGTGCATGTCCAGTGCGCGCGCAACATCGAACCGGTTAACGACGAGCGTGGCTGGATTCGACCACGTCTCATACGACTCAGGTTCAGGATGGTTGATTGTAATAGCTGGTTCAGGATGGTTGATTATAATAGCTGGTTCGGAATCGTCGGATTCAGAGTCGACGTCCTCTTCAGAAGACGATGAGTGAGACGGTGAATCCATCAGATGGCGGCGGACAGTCGCGGAAAGGGAATCGTTGGACCACCGTGACCAGACGTACTGTTACACTGCGACTTTTATCTGTGATCATATCCCCCCAATTTAATCATATCCGCCGTCGTTCTCGAATTTCAAGGCACCATTCACGGTGGATATCCGGCTCAAACTCGACGTTGACCTTCCTTCATGGGATCCGGGTGCTTATCGACATTATCCCCGCTTCTATTTCCAGAATGGTATGTTCTATGTAGAATTTTCCGCCACGCGGTTAGCTGCCGTAGCAATTAGTAGGTGGGAAGGCAATGCAATAATTAAAGTGCTTCCTCTGTGGAGCGATTTTATATTGGCCAAGAGAATAGCAGCCTCAGATCTGGCGCCCCGGTGTCTGATTCTAACCTGATTGACCTAAATGACCGGGAATTGATATCCGTAGTCGATTCCGGTGACGTGACCCACAGTGTGGGATGAGCTGCGCGAGCGAGACTGTGATCGCGCCCGGCCTGCAGCCGACGTCGAGGACGCGCATGTCTGGGCGGAGGTACTTGAGGAGGTAGGCGGCCGAGTTTTGGGCTGTCTGCGCAGGACGGATATCCTCCCTCCCCTTTCTTCGTGAGTCAATCCCTGAAGCGAGGTCTCACCCCCCTTCTAATTCCCACTAGCTAGCTTCTAAGTACTCAACTTCAGATAGGCTTCCTTTACGACATGCGCGATGCGGCTCGATTACTATGATATCGATAAACGTATGTTAAGATTATGTTATCCGTGATGCCAACGACAGTCAGGTGTTAACTTTGTACGTGTACGCATAGGGACTTCTCTGGGTCCCGCGTCCAGGAACAGCATAAAGCTGTGAGTTAGCGCCTTGGGACCATGACTTCTTTTTCTAGAGCTGCCTCGTTTTCACTCTTCAGTGAAAGGTTGTTGGAGCGACAAGGTTCGAATCGACTATTTGTCGACCTCCTGTGGCCATCTGGCTTCCTAAGCATGCGCCGCGATCACGGCAACGGGTCTATGAGCGGCGTTCCACTGCTCTGGGGTGCAGGCAATTAACCTCTTTTAGTGGTTTTTATGTAACAGTGACCATCGAGACACCACCGAGCACACTACCACCGAACTTCGAAACGTTCCATTCAAACGCTCTGCAAGGCGCGTGATTATACTCGCATACTAGAGACTTCCCAGACTCACCCCAGCTGGCAGTTCTGATCGACCATGTAATGTCGTTACTGATCAAAGACGCGTAATCATGATTCGGCAGCTATGTACGTATCCATAGGCGTCGACTGCGGATCGGAATAGGAGACGGAGACGAAAACGAGGCGATTCAACAAGGAAAACTCTGACTTGTGTTCAATCCGGCATATGACTATCTATCTCCTTTGGTGCAAGTTAGATAGCCATATGGAACTCCCCGGATCGGCTAAGTTATTGATGGGGCAATGTGAAAGAAGCTTGATGGAATCAAGCGAACGAAGGTGCGGTGAGAAGATGCGGCGACAGCCTGCCAGTAGGCGTTGTACGTTTTTACGCTTACGGAGCGGAGAAACGTACAAGAGACTTCGGAAACGAGGTAGAGGAACTTCGGGTGCCTGCGCTCAGGGATTGGCAGATCCGTGAATAATTGGATGCGGAACATCCCCTCGCTACGAAGGGCAGGAATGGCGATGAATGTTTATCATACTATTCTAGCGAAAACTTCCTGGACGAACGTACGACACGCCGGACAGTCGAAGGTCCCGGTCCGCCCTTGTCTTTCTTCCCTATAGCGGGGCCGGCTGGACAAAACTCAAGTATATTGTGCTGGGCTATCAGATAGTATATAAGGTTGATCCTGTCGGATATGTGTTGCAAAGTCGGAGCCCTGTTGAGCTGGCTCTTGGCAAGTTGAAATTGAAAGTTTGATCGTCGACTGAGAGCTATCTTGTTCTTCAAGCTTGAAAGTTTCAACGTTCAACCGCCACATCGATTTCTGTACGGATCGCCCGGTGACATCCAAGCCGGGGGAATCTGTCGCTATCACTCTAGTCTTTATGTACATCCAGGCGTTCGAGAGCGCCATTCTGCGTCCAGCTCGTCCTCCTCACGTCCACACACCGCCACCCTCATCTTCCGCTGTCAACCATCCAGTCTCCCTCCTCTTCCCCTCTCACCGTACCCCCAAGATCAACGTCTCTCTCGCACCCGAGCTCTACCACATCCTCAAATACAAACATGTTCCCTTTACTTCCCCTTGACGAAGTGGAAAAACCGCCTACTCGTGTCCTCAATAACTCAATGCCATCCGGCAGGCCTTCGCAGCAGCACGCCGCTCACTGGCAATCAGCCTTGTTTGCTAATACCCAACCCACACCACTCGCGTCATACTGAGAAGACCAGCGTTGGGACTCGAAGAAGAGTCCGATTCCTGAACACCCAAAGCCCGCAAACCGAGATTCGAACGTCTCTCTTCCAGTTGAGATATATTTCCAACGGTTCGTCTTCAAGCGGAGATGAGCACGGAAGCCGATGACGCTCTCATCCCTTCCAGCAAATTTTGGCCCGCCCTAGGTAAAAACTTTGGTAGGTGGAAGACCCGTTACTTTGTCTTACAAGAGCCTGTCCTCGAATTCTATGAAAGTGTGAGTGCTTGCAACTTGAGCGTAGTTCTCCCACCTAATACTCCAACAGCGGGGTGACGCTCACCTTGGTTCCATCGTCATAACGTGTGCGCAAATAGGCGGTCAGCAGCGAACAGCAGACGACGACGACGAGAAAAAATTATCGGCATGCGTTCCTCATCATCGAAGCAAGGAGGAGGCCAGGCGGTTCTATTCCACGACATGTCCTATGTGCTACACTGGTACCTATATCACAACTCGCACAAGACCCGAACAATTCCAAGCTCTTCTACTCATTGCGTCTCCCAGGTTCTGTTTCGATGGACGAGTCGTATACGCCCAGTCCAACAAAGTCTATGTACACCGTCAACACCGATCACACCCACGAAGAGTATGCAAAACGGCTCGTGGACCGCGCAGAGGCCTCATTGTCGAGCTCTCTTCCTTCGAGCTCGCTACTTGAGGTTGCCGGACAGGGCTTAGTAACGTTCAGACCGAGCTCTGAGCTCGGGCATTGTGCAGACATTGACCGACGAGGAGTGGGTACAACACAAGAGCTCAGTACCGATTCTGGTCTCGGAGGCTAGACGAGACAGGAAGTACCACCCTGGCTTGACTGTAGTGTCTGGTTCGCCCACAGCAGCCCCATTCCCTCATCGCGCCGCTTCACCTGATGTTGACCCTCGTCTTTGCGAGGTGGTGATTTGAACGGCAAGGTAAAGGTTTCTGGACCTATAAACGTGGCCCCATTCCTGTAGGCTACAAGTTTGGCAGAAGGATGCGCCCAATGAGGGCACCTCGTCGAGTGACAGACGAGACAAGGCAAAGTCGAGGTCATTTTTGGAGCTTTGGCAGACCCGTCGACAAACTCCCGCTGTCTGTTCTTCCTGCCGTGTTTGTAATGGGTCGGTCTATCTTCCTTCTTCCTAGCTTTGAACTGAACTTGACACTACTTGCAGACTTTGTGGAGCCACAAGAGCGTATTTGCGAACTCTCACATGTAATCGCGTCGCTGCCGATTGCCGACTACAGCTTACTTCGCGCGTTGACCGCTCATTTAATCCTCATTGTACAAAACTCGACCGTCAACAGAATGAACATGTCGGAACGATGTGATAGACTCATGGGTTCCATCGATAGCGTTGTCTGATGGACTTCACACTGTGTAGACCTCGGTACGGCGCTTCCTTGTCGTTGTCCTCTAGCACCATCAACTGAAACGGCAATAGGTACTTCCAGAGCTCCCGTTTGTACGCAACAATGTGGACGACTGAAAACTGAAGATCAGGTCATGTTCGAGGTACCAAGTACAAGTCATGTCCAGCGGCCTGTCTGCAACAGTCAACGCGGGCAAAGACGGTCGGCAAGAACGTCGAGATGACCTCGCCTACGCCGATGAGCAAGGCAGAGATGTTCGGCCCTCTCCCTCTGACTTCGACTTCGACCCCTCCCTCTCCTGCGTACAGGCCAACGCGGACGACGCGTCAGCGTTCCCTCCCTCTCCCTCTCCCTCTCCTGCGCACACACCAACGCGAACCACTCGACCAGGACGCCGACTGAAGACGCGGAGGACAAGGAGGAGACGTGATGACGGCGCGATGTCAACCGAGGGTGAAGACGAGGACGCGACGCTCCCACTCCCACTCCATCTACGTGCAACGCGTCCCAACGGATGCGCCCGCGCCCGGTAGTATGGATATCATATCGCACATACTAGTTTACAACAATATCGATATTTCTAGTAGCAATTCGAATGTGCATGACTGGAAAAGAAAAGAAAAAACGAAGGAGGAAAACCAAAAGCCAAAAACCAAAAAACTGTACAGTATCCAAAACTGCACTTTGCAAGTAAACATACGCGCTTCGCGATGTGAGTGACAGGCCCAAGATTCTGTCAGACTATATCTCTTAGAGTGATCCGGGTCGCTGTACAGCATTGCATTTGTACAGCCACTTCGTGATTCCCTCGAGTTCAAGGTATACTATCCGTTGAACGTTCACACACTTTCCATGGAGAATGCGACAAAGGATTTGCTACCCTGAGGTGAGCCAGACAGAGACAAGTATGTTCCTTGACCCACTTCCCTCAATCGCCCTTTTTTCATCCAGCGCAGGTCTGCATCCAAAAAGTGACCAGCTACCTCGAGCAGGGCCAGCGCCTCGAGAACCTGAGTTGGCGTTTGCGACATCTCCAGAACCTCCGAGTCGTCCGAGTCGTCGATTGAGACAACCACAAGTCCAAGCGTGAGTCCAAGAAGCTCTCCGAGAACATGGGTGACAAACTCGACAAGGAAAAGGGCAGTTGAGTTTCCTCCTCTTTTCATCCCCCTTTAACCCGACCCTTCCATAGGAGCATAAAGGAACTTAGGGCTCCCGACTCTAAGTGCCATGCGTCCACCGATTTCATTCTCCAGCGCGCTGCTAGGCGAGAGGCCAGCCAGAACGCGAAGTCTGGGCGCATTTCATGACCAACCCATCCCTTCCACCTCCCCCAGCGCCACCGATCTCAGACCTTTTGCGGAGTTCAAGGAAACCCCCACCCGACGTAGTCATCAGGACATTCGGCCAGCGACGAGTCCACCCATACAGGAAGCGCAAGTGCCCAACGGACGATCAACCCTTCCGTCTGTTCCCATCCCTTCTTCCCAGCGATTTCGGTCCACCTGCCCTCCTATCTATACAACCTACCGTTTCCAACGTTATGAATCATGTGGAGGACGTCATATTCTTCCCGTGGTCTCAGCATCTTACGCCCTACTATTGAGCTTTCGCTCGACCAGATCCTCAGCAACGTCGATCCTACAGATGACCGTACTACTGCTTCTCTCAATGACAGTGTTCCTCCCGATTCATTCCGTTGTCCTGATGCAAGAGTCCGCCATCCCCTTCGCGAAATCTCAGCCTGTTCCCGATAACGACAACGAACCAGCTGCTGCATCACTTTTCCCTCTCGGTGTCGATCCGACGATTCTTCGCGGGAATCCGCTCCGGGGTCAAGGTTGGGTGCTCGAACTGCGGCGCTACGCACACACCCCTCTGGCGTTCTGGTCCCAACGACGAGCTCGACTGTAATTCATGCGGCTTGTATTGCAAGCTGGTAAGTGATTTCCTGGTCATAGAGACCGCATACGATGAGACGTTTCATGATCCGTTGTAACACAAGCGTCCTCGCCCGAAAAGCATGTGCGGCAATTGTTCGCGTCACGACGCCAGGCGCGCTGGCCCGGACTTCTCTGAGACATCGTCCGCGAGCCCTGGCGCGAATCGCTGGACTTCACCGACCGTGCGGCTTTCCCATCCAACCTGCGTACGGATATACCGACTACTTCATCTGAGCTCCTGAGAGCGCTTTGGCCAGAGACACAGAGCCTGGGTACAAGATTCAGACCAACTTCTCGAACGTTTTTAACCCTTTCCCTGGTCTCTTCATCCCGACTGGCACCACCTTCCGTTCTCGAGCGTCGAGATCCTGGAGACGGAGGTTGCGATCCTGAGACGGAGGTTGCGATAAACAATGAGCAAGGGACTCGGCGTTCGAGCCCGATGTTCTGCTGTCTCGTTGTCCTCCTACACGGTCTCGTACTCGGGCAATTCCTCCGCCGGGTCTTACTCTCGTTGTTCTTCCCTTCCCATTCCTCGTACGTGGTTCTAGTAACGCGTTCTGGCACCCTCCGATACACCCCACCGATCGGTCCCCTCAGCTGGTTCATCCTGAAGATTCGCTGATGGCCATTGCCGCTTCCGCAAGGACGAAGATGACTTTTCGCCACTGAACCCCCTCCCCTTGTGTCCAACCTTGCGGAGGACCGGAAACGTCCAGCATCAATACCACCAACAGGGCCAGCAAGTTTATCATTCGTCCGCGCAGAACGACTTTATGAGTCTGCTCATGCAGACCTTTTTAATGGACATGGCTCATCATTTCCGTACGCTCCTTCCATTTTAGATTTCTACAGGGCTTTCCCGTGCTCTCGTTTCACAAAGCCTTATTTTGCATGCCCGACTAGTGAGGGTTCTGGCTCGCTCGTAGTAGGTGGATCCAAAGCCGATGACACAACTCGTACATATTCACTCGTCGTTGTCGGCGATGCTGATGCGGATAGAAAGAAAGTCGCAGTTGGTTGGTTGTTAACTTACTCGCATAGACGGCCCTCAAGAGTACGAAGTCGGTCGGTGAACTTTTCTTGCCCTCGCCTTGGGAAGGTCCGTTCTCATTTCACGCCCAGTGTCCGTCACCAGAACAGGCGTCCACCACAAGAGAGGCAAGAAAATTACTAGGGTAAGCTCTACGCTCAGCATTCCACTCATACTCAATCGGGTCGTGCGGAAGTATCACGTCAAAGTCTTTCCAGCGCTACCCCTTTCACACACATTCCACTTACCTTCGTAGTGGAAAGGGTATGACTGGGACGAGAGTACGTATGTCATTCCAAGAACCTATTGGGATCCTGACGAACTCGAACTCGTTGGTGTTTAGCTGGGAACCTGCGGATCTGTTTCAAGGAGGTTCAGAACATATTCTAGAGTCGTTTTGGGACGCGTAGATAGACATCTTCGATGTTACCGCCTCCAAGAAGGGGAGGGAGGAGTTGCTCGTCTCTGGGCCGTCAGGTACTCTCATACCTTAACCGTACCCATTGCGTCATGTAGCTGACCATCGTCTACTAGGTAAGAAGAGCTTGAAGAGAAAGGCGAGCTCAACGAAAACTCCGATGGCACCCGCTTCCGAGGATGCTCGTGGAGTGATGAGGATACAACCGGGGCAGGGCGATCAGACGATGTCGGGCCAATCTTCAGTTGAGGTGGCAGAGGAGTGCGAGCCGAGCGACGTCGCGGAACCCCCAACTTCTGCAACGTCTCCACCAGAGACCGCGTAGCAGACCTCAGCTTCAGGTATTGATAACGCACCTGCCCCATCTGTTGTTACTCCATGGGTAGACGAAGTGAAAAAGAACTAAGCAAACCGCAGTTGTGTTGATCTCGTAATGATGGAGTGTGATTCAGGTTTGAGTTTGCCACCTCACCTCTTTCCCTTTGTCTCAATGTCTTTCAACCCTTGCAAATCCAGGCAGTCTTCCTTCCCGTCTACCACATTCGGTCCATTGTTAGTCTACGTTGCGTTGTCATTATGTATCGTGCTCTCTCGACAGATACCAAGACCCCCCAGAAAACCACCCTCGGGCGGCCGAAACGAGTAAGAATCTCATTCGAACAGCTGCAATCTGACTCATCATTATCGCAGGTTTTCGACACTGTTCAGAGTGATTCGTGGTAATGGTATTGAGCTTCCGATGCTTCTCAAGGACTGTATAGAGCTCAAAACGCGGATAAGCGACATCCTGATCGGAGATTCCTCTGGTAGCAAGTGGCACCGTTCTATCCTGCGGAGGATGCGTCAAGAGCGACGTCACGGCTCGAGTCGTTTTGGACCCCTCTGCGACGACCATACAGCAAGAACGGTTCTATACATTCCGAGGCATCTCAGACAGTGTGACAGATTGTTCAATCTTAAACGCATGCTGAGCCACGTTGTGTCTAGCTTATCGCGCCGGTTGGAAAGGAAGTCTGATGTATTCTTTTGAAAACACCGTAGCCTATTGCCGAAAGGCTCGCGGCCACTCCGATCCTGAGGGACTGTCGAGCAGACTCCTCACTTCGCATGCTTCTATCGAGAATCAGCTTAGGTGTGTAGCTGGCATCATGAACGCGACGAGCCGCTGGTATATTTAATTGGATACCAATAATTATGCCTTTGGTCGTCGTCTCCTTCGTGTTCACACCTTTCCATCTGCTGCCCAACTTCCTGATTCAAGCCCCACAAGTACGATCTATTTTTGATGTTCTGACTTGTTATCTTTGCATTGTTGATAATCTGCTCCTTTTATTACTCGAAACAACCAAAGTCGTTGGACATTGTTCACACAAATGGACGCTTTTCTCACGTAGTGTGTTGAAAGATCAATTACGTTTGATCATCGCTATTGACCGCTATCGCGCATGTTATTACACTGACACGCTAGTCGTTGGAGTTGACGTCTAGATAAACAATCCACCATTGGCAAATGGTGAAAAGCGTGGGTTTCATCATTGGGAAAACTCATATCAAATCAGTCCTGGTTACTAGGATCCGTTTGGCTGTGGGTAGATTGACACTAGGAGTTCGTGAGCTTATCCTTCATTGATTCAGATGGTATTAATAATGGCGTGTGTAAAATAAAAGCAGCGGTCGGAGTCCGAATCCGGGTACCGCAATTCCTCCCTCGGCCTCACGTATTGCGTCAACTCTACGTTGCCCAGTTTCTTCAACCATGAAGACGGACAAGACAGGCGGTTTTGAAAAGAATCTAAGAGAAATTTGGCCGCTTTAGCATCATTGGACGCGAACGGTGGCAAGCCGACTATTCTACCTGCAATCTGTAAGGCAATCGTTAGGGGGGGCAACAGGTACGTGCGTGGTAACCTGGTTTGATACATATGGTTGACTTGTTTACCAAACCGTGCGACTGCATCAATTTGACCCAGGTCGAGGGATCCAAGGGGAGGGGTGAGTATCTCGCTACATTGAACTCTGACGCGAGGCGCATCTTTACGAATGCATGTTAGCGCGAAATGCACGATCTCAAGAACGGATTAATGTTCCGGAGCAACAACAAATTGGTCTTCCATGACTCGCGGGCTTCGAAGCTGGTTCTTGATCGCAACAAGATGCTACCGACGGTCGGGCAGCCTCGAGTAAAAAGGATGAAGCAAAAACGCAAAGTCTTCGCTAGCATGCACCGAGCTTGAAAAGCGAAACGGACGCTTGAAAGAGGCGCTCGTTCGGCAGTTTGCAACCTTCTCTTTCATCACCCTTTCAACTTCGTTTAGTCTTCGAGACTTGTCCCAACAATCTGAGCAAGAACAACGCAGCGCATTGCCGAAATGGAGAGGGACATTACGAGTATAGACGATCTCCAATTTGGGTTTATTCCACCCCACCACGCGGTTGACCAAGTAGGTCTGACACGTCCGCCTACAATACGTCAATAAGCAACACTCATCGAGTTCTCCACTGCAGACTCGCAGACCGACGAACTTGAAGCCCAGCTTAACGGTGTACTAGGAGCAGAAGAGATGCGTTTTGCGATCGCATGGACCTCAGTGATGAAGAAAATCACATCGAGACGGAGAAATCCTTGCAAGAAGATATTGGTGCGCATCGAGCCGTCGCGTGGTTACCGGTAAACTTGCCAAGGATTCAAAGGACTCTCAGCAACACGGTGGGTATGCCCATCCACAACAGATTTCGGAGGGCTATGCGCACGCGCAGACGGGTTCACACCCACACCCACACCCACACCCACACCCACACCCACACCCCCACCCCCCGACGTCTCATCATCCACAACGAGCACAATACCCTTCTCTCGTTCTCAATACCCCTCGTCGGCATACGCGGGGTCGCACGCACGATACGATGTCTGTGCGAGCACGAACTCGGTCAATACCAATCATATCAACCCCAACGGGCCTGCGGTAGCGGTAGCGAGCAGGGGATATCACGACACGCCTTCGTCGCCACACTCTCAGGCGTACTATCCGAGCGGGACGCCCGAGCAGGCGCAAACACTCAACCGTCGCAGGTAGCGCCTCCGCCGTTAGCGCACGCCGCGTCGTAGTACGGTAGTGGTGGACAGGGCAGAGGCAACAAGGTCAACACCAGGGAGAACGCAGTTCGGCTTCGTTGGCTGAATACTATACCAGGAGCATCACGCGCAGGGTCACAGGGGGCGGATGATTTCTCCAGGACCGCCTCACGTGTCGACGACGTCTGGTGCGACGCGTGACGCAGGGTCGGGTGCTCCGTCGTATGCGGGCGTAGGGCTGCTGGCGTCTGCCTCGGTATCGAGTCATCTGGCATCTGGATGGGGCATGTACATGAGCACGAACACGGACACGGACAACAGGAAATGTTCCATTTCGCTTTGCTTCGACATGCGCATAGGGGTGGTGTCGGTTGAGGGCCGTCAACCGCCTCCTAGTCTTTACGTTCTCTCACTTAGCGACACATGCATGTTTCCGTTAACACATCCTGAACGGCACGCATGCTGTCTGAACTTCAACTTAAAGCAAAGCTTGGATCTGCACGTCCGTCGGACGAAGTTGAGGGATTCAAGTTCGACAATTTCTGCAACCACTTTGCGCAGCATCTCACCGCGCTTCTACTGTCACCCTAGCGAGCACGAGCGAGATCCACGTTGATGCCCATCCCGACAGCGAGAATGCCTCGAAAAGTGCTGACTTCCGGCGCAGTGGTGGGTGTCTTATTCTCGATGTGGGTGGATATGGCTAACCTTCCAGTCAGGTAGGCGCTTATCGCACAACGGCGCCGGTAGTGCTACTCCGGCAGTGCCTGCAACGTCTGCCAGCCAACCCGAGACCACTGCCCCAGTTGGCACACAGCAGGCCCGCCTTCTCTCCAGTCGCCATTTCTCGACCTCGCTGGCGAACCGCGAACCAGACGCCGCGCTCACCAAAACCGCTGGTTCGTCCCCCTCGTCCACCACGGTACACCCTCTCCGGAACACGTATGTTCGTGCTCGTGTCCACCCCCCGTCCTCGTGCTCACTCCTCGTCGTCAATCGACGACCGTATCCAGCTGGGTTTTCTGGTTCCGTCAGCAACGTGCTCCAGGGAACAAGATCACTAACTACGAAGAGGGGATCAAAAAAGTCGCCTCATTCTCATCGGTGCGTCCGTCGCTTTCCTTTTTCGTCGTGCTGCCCTCGATCCTTTCTTCGTTTCTTGCAGGTCGAGTCCTTTTGGTCCTTGCACACTCACCTCTCCCTGTCGTCCTCCCTCACGCCCACGACCGACTACCTGTTGTTTCATGCCGGCGTGCGACGTCCCGTCTGGGAAGATCCCCTCAACCGTGCAGGCGGAAAATGGATTATCCGTCTAAGAAAGGGTGTCCCAGATCGCGTATGGGAGGGTCTCGTGTGTGGTGTCGTGGGTGACATGTTTGACGAATGCGGAAGGGGACGTCTCAAGCAGGATGGTGACGGCAACGACGAGGACGGCGAGGAGTGGCCGGAGATCTGCGGGTGCACG
>JBBPOL010000445.1:0-13273 GCA_038091435.1 Leccinum variabile | reverse complement strand
TCGTGGCGACCTTTTGTCTGTTGGTTCTACAGAGCATCCAAACGGCCGCTGGTGGGATAAACATTGCCGTCGTCATCATCGTGTGCTTTGGAATCGATGCGTTTCGACAGGCGCAAACAGTGTCGTTGCAAATGATCGTGTTCAGGTGGGCAAATCAATGTATCTCATTCATAGATGGTTGGCCAACAGATACCTGCAGCATTTCGGAAGAGGCACGTTCACGCCTGAATGCCATTCTTACAGTCTCGGTATGTCCTTATCGAAATTTCGTGTTCATCTAGTATTCATTATTTATCCGTTCATTCGTTGACTTTTGTCGTCGATAGCTGTTCGCAGGCCAAGTCCTCGGGTCATCCGCTGGATCTCATATTTTCCTTCGATATGGCTGGCGTGCCGCCGCCGCACTCTCTGTCGGATTATACGGATGGCAATTGCTAGTTCTGTTCATGCGTGGACCAAATTGTGGGAAGCATATCTGGTTTGGGTACGATGGTGGGTTCGCGGTCGGTGATCGGAAACCTCGTCAAGAACGTACCGAAACCACTCCGCGCGTGAAGAGTTTGGATAGAGGGATGGAGTCGACCGTAAGTACGCTGGCAACCGTCAGTGAGACATGGACATCTGGTAGTTCGTGTTGCCCCGAAGAACGTGCTGCATCGTTTCTAGTGTAAAAGGATACGGAGGAATGGGTTATGGTGGCGAGTGACGGGATGTATTTTGTAGGTTGATCTTCAAAGCTTTCACCTGTGGCCTTTATACAAGTGTCGGTTGGACAATATTCGTTCGGAATTATAATCATTCGGAAAACTAGATGAAGCCTGATTACATTGGTGATGCAACAGTGCGTTATCAAACATGATCTGTGTGGTTTCATCAAATGATCTTTCGTAGTACTGCCACCTGTGGGAATTTCCTCCCTAAATTGGCAGTGATTCTCCTCCCTCTTCCACCCCCTACTACCACGAAACCAATTGATCCGGGGTTGCGCCGTCGTATCGTCGCAGCCGCCTCCGCGAGTTTTGCCGACTCCCTCCATAGGGCTTAAGATTGGTAGCAGAACCTCGCATGGGCAGCGACCCGACCGGCAGCCCCTGACGAGAGCTTTCGCAAACTCGAAACCGCTACTTAACCTGCTCCTACTCGTGTACATCGCCTGTCTGATGGTCCGACCCCGATCCTAGGAGAGGGGTGCCAAACGGACGAGCAGGCAGGCATGACGTCATGCCTGCCCGAGCCTTCTTCGGTCCGTTACTCCATGGTAAATTTCATTGTCACTGACTCCAGGCCGTATCCAAGAAGGAACTTGTTGACTCTAGATTTTGCGATTGGCCGCACACCACGTGTCGTAGTGATAGAGTGCGACCAATACATCTTGCTGATCGCGGCGGCCTGGATTTCGGCCGAGTCCTGGAATAGCTCAAAACACGCATGCCCTGGGCCACTGAAGTCCGCTGACAAAGTCCTACTCTATAACTAGCGTTTGTCGTGTTCCCGACGGTATTTATGCATCTGACCTTCACACCAACCACCTCGCATGCTTTCCTCGACCATCGAAACCGAGGTTGGTACGCCAGTCCCGGCGTCCCTCACTGACAAGTCGGTCACCGATGTACGGTCAACCGACTTCGGATTCTTGCCAATTCCGAAAAGCTTGCGTTATGATCCCAACAATTCCTTTCACTTCGGAATTGTGCTAAATGCCTCCTTTGGATTTGCTAGTACATTCAGTACGTGCTTTCACTACCGTGACGGATCCTTTTTGAGACCGCTTCCCAGCTGTCGCGAATTTATACTATTGTCAACCCTTGTTGAGTATGTGTACAATTTGGTGCATCTTGGACGGTACTGATCATAGACGGGTGTCAGTTGAATTCTCAAAGTCTTTTGATGTCAGCTACAATACTATATCAACGTAGGCAATTCATATCATTAATTTTTGAAGACACCGCTGAAGGTAAACTATCCTACAGGATACCAACGTTGATTCAGGCAGGGTGAGTTATTCTTGTATTGTATGGATCAGTGCAGGTAGTTTATCGCTGATAAGATATGCAATAGGCATTGTTCTGATATCGCCTCTTGGAGATTTAGCCCGCCGACGACAGTTGATTCTGTTGTTGGTGTTGGTGTCAGCCACGCTTACAATCGGGCTCAGCATCACGCCCAACCTCCGTGTTTTTGAAGCGTTATGCTTCTTGATCGGTGTCACTAGTGTCACTCCTCAGATCCTCTTGCCTCTTGCGGCCGATCTAGCTCCACCGGAACGTAGAGCATCCGCCATATCTGTGGTGATTTCTGGCCTCTTGCTCGGGATATTAGTCGCGCGTGTGATTGCAGGAATCATCGGGGACTTCGCCAGCTGGCGGATAGTCTACTATATGGCCATTGGTGTCCAGTGCGTTGTGATAATCGGCACATACTTTCTCCTACCCGATTATCCAGCTAAAAATGTCGGCTTGACGTACTTCAAAATTTTGTACACCATGGGCAAATATGCAGTCACGGAGCCACTCATGATACAGACAGCGTTCATCAGCTTCGCATCTAGCGCTTGTTTCACAAGTTTCTGGGTCACTATGACGTTCTTGCTAGGTGGTCCACCATATTACTATTCGACGTGGGTAATCTGAGATACATGCTCTTTCTCACAATGTTGGCTCATCTGCGTTTAGAGTCAACATCGGCCTTTTCGGACTTGTGGGTATTGCTGGTGTACTCACCAGCCCTCTCACGGGCCGACTAATCGACCATCTCGTGCCATGGTATGCAACGTTGGTGGCTACGTTCATCCTTCTCGTCTTCCAAGCTGTGCAGACCGCTGGGGGAGGAATCAACGTATCGGCAGTCATCATTGCCTGTTTCGGCCTTGATGTCGCCCGTCAAATGCAGCAGGTGTCGTTGGCGACTGCTGTGTACAGGTATGTCTCGCTTCCTAAGGAGTTGACATGATGCCGACAAAATGATAGCATCTCTGCCGCTGCTCGAGCTCGCTTAAATGCTATTCTTATCCTTGCAGTGAGTGTTTAGCTCCATGACGCAGCGATGGTTCTTATCACGAACGACATAGATCTTCATGGGGCAAGTCATGGGTACCTCTGTTGGAACAAAAGTGTTTGTCGAGCACGGTTGGCGGGCTTGTGCCTTGTTCATGCTGTCGTTGACTGCTTTTCAATTTGGGGTGCTCGTATTGCGAGGACCCCATTGCCCTCGGAACCATTGGTTTGGTTGGGAAGGCGGATTTCAGGCTAGAAAAAGTGTGGTGGAAAAACCGGAGATTAAGGATTCCCCCCATGCTGTAGAACCCACAGATGAGCAGCAACCACCGGAGAAAACGGGAGACGAACCGGTGTGAGACAGCTCCCATGACTCGGATGCTCCACGATAGAAGGCGGATACCTCGTATGTTTTCACTGCATCGCATGTAATAGAATTGGACAGCAATTTTCCGAATATGTAAAACCAGTAGTAGAATGGCGATGACTGTAATTTTATTTTCTGGTATTTTCAGTAGGCTGTGGTTTGCGGAACAGGATTTATCATCGCAGCGCTAACCTTCGATTTTGATCATCGAACGGAATAACTGTCAAGTACATACTTCCACGATCAGCGGATCTGTAATGGGATAACAGTTTACTCTGGACAGACTGATTTTTAAAAGTCATTGTCACTAAGGCTTAACTACAAGACTTTACTATGATCGGAGAAAATTCCCTTTAGCCCGGGTAATCGAACTGCATGCCTTGAAAGCTGGGAGCGAGGCCTACTAAAGCACGGCGAGAAGGACTAAATGGGTTGTCAGTATTTGACTCCGATCTCGAGGCAGTAATATTTTCGTCATCGATATACCGCGGAATGCTGGTACGATTGCTGAAAAATACAGAATACAAACAAATGCCGCCAGATTTACTGCCCATGTCGTCAGACTTCAGACATGATTCGATAAGGTACAAATTCACCTTTGCCGTGTGCTGCAGCATCTCAGATAAGAACCTTATAGCCGATCCATCAGACTGATCAAAGCTCGTCTAGATACCTACCTATTGGGGCCATCTGGGGTGAACGGGCATGCGACTGATACGAAAGGGGATCAGGCTAATGACTGTGAATGAATATATATTTTTCTTTCCCGAGGATCATTTGATGACGATGGACAAGCTCGTGGCTCCAAAGCTCCACTAGTACTATCATAGGCGTTGGCTAGTCAAGGTGCTCGTCTGCCTATTCGAGGCTCCACCGTCAACACTAATAGATTTATCGAAAATTGATACATGGAGATTCGTTGGAGAAAGCTCCGCAGACGTCACGAGCCTGCCGCAGCGGATCGCGTTGCGGGATTTGAACTTGCGGCTTCTTTGGCAGATAATTTCAATGGCTGACGCAGAACGTAGCCTTACTAGCTTGTTTTGTTGACTGCTCGGAAATACTACTAGTAGAGGACCTATGCTATCATGAACATGATGCCACGCGTTCTCGCATCATCCTTCTGGGTTTCGCGACTACTCAAATGTTCCTCCACAGTTGATATGCAACTTTCACGAGTCACGACGTCATAACGAGCCTCGTACCTGAGTTATAGGTCCAAATTATGTTTTTTCCATCTTGGGCAACCCTGACTGTCAGTCACGGTCAACGAAACGCTAAGGTGATGTCGGGACTTGTTACCCACTTTGCCGATCGGAAACGCAGAGTGTCCAGAAGTTAACCAGGAAGACAGAACCATGCATTTTAAGAATCAACGTCAGTCAGATCGTGGCAGGCCCGACAGTCTCGGAGGAGCTTCAAGATCAATTGGCCAGACAAACCATCGGATCACTGGCACGTCTCGTCGCGATGAGGATAAACATGGGCACTATTTCGGTGCCTTTCCTTCTCAGGAAATGTGGCACGACACTCACAGCTTAGTCCCTTTTCGAACACATTCCGCGTATTAGGTCTAATGATCGTACTTCTAGTGGCTATCACTGACACGGAACTTCAGACATGTTTGCTTGCCGCCCAGACTTCCGGGGTTATGGTATTAGACCGAACTTATCGCCCATGGTGCGCAAGCACTTGTATAGAAAGCGAGGAGGAGTCCTGCCTTTCTGGGATCCATTTTCCAAGAACATGGCAGACTATACACGCATGAACGTGATGTTGGTGAGGAATGGCAGTTGGAGCACGCTGCAGTGGCACGCTGCTTTTGCCTCCTACTTGAGGAATGTCGCAGCCGCAAGTAAGTCACTGTGCTTGTCTGCATACAAACGGACGCTTTTTTGGTCGCAGCTGACACCGATTACACAGGTAGACCGAGGTGATCTGTTGTAATGATGCCACCCTCTACCCCTCAACTTACTAATCATTAAGTGTGGATACTTAACAATGTTGACCGCCTTGTGTCTTTCTCGCGCTCCCAGGGTGCCAAATAATTTCTAGGGCGCATCCTCAGTGCGGGATTGTTGGAAACGACCCGCTTGAACCAATCTATCAATGCATGCGTCATGTTTCAAGAGTGGCCAGAATTCTTTCTGACTCGCCTTGAAGCACAGGTGGAGCGTCTGAATCTTCTCCTTTGAGCTGTTGAGTTTGACTTGCCCAATGACCGAGCGCAGTTCCTGCCTCCCCAAGGCACCGTGTTTGACCCAGTTACGGCAAGACGCGGACTTGGACCCTCAACACTGCCCTCTTCCGCAGTTATCTGGAAACACTACGAGCATCCAACGTTCCGCTCGGTGGACAACGCGATAGGCTGCATTACATTACATTGGCATATGACTGATGAAGCCAGTGAACTGCCCGCCGCCTCTCCACGCCAACCTGCTATAGCTGGACACGGTCCCGCTGACCGTTTCGAGTGCACTCAGGTAATGTGAAGCCCACGCATTGAACCCCGTGCCAGCGAAGCGCAAACATACCCACAACAAATAAGGTCTATCACTCGGGATGCTGTCATGGTAAACAAAGCGGTACTAGCGAGTCCGTCAGTCCCTGACATTCCTGTGTAACACCATTACAAACGCACCAGGATTCGATTTCAATGAGGCCGCATCGGCTGTGCTCTCCACATGCCGCGGTGTCTCCATATCCATTATTATCAACCTCAGCTAACGATGACGTCGCCGTTTGTGTCGGGTTTCCATTCCGCGACCAGGATGCCTGATCTGTGAAGTTATCGGGTGTTGATGTAGAATGTTTGCACGGAATTTTGTGACACAAAAGAGCCGGCGCGGTTCAAGCGGCAGATATGTCTTCAAAAAGTGAGTATCAATAAAATAAATCTGCGTGACGGGGTATGGTATAAAAGCAGCCGTCGAAGTGACAGGCTGAGGTCTCAATACCCTCCAACCTAATTTTCTCGCACCCCTCCTTTGTTACACCCCCCTCCCTCCTCACTTCACCCTCAGCTTACTCCTTGGACCTGTTGAAGCTTGTAGGAATCAGCCATTGGGTGGCCTTTGGTGTCACTCCAGGTCTGCTTTATTCTATGATTCCAATTCAGCTGCATAACATCTTCAATCGAATTTGTTATGCACTGATTTGGTTCATAGCCAATATAGTAGGATGGAGTGTCCCACTCGACACGGTGGTCGTTTTCATGCACGCGTCCGACAGTTGGCGTCCAAATCGCTCGTCGTTGCATCTCTCAGCACGCTCGTGCGCCTGGTCCTCATGGGCTCTTCGTTCGCGCAGGTTCACCAGCGCCGTATTTCGATATTCTTTTTTTTTTCGTTCCATCAAGCCGCTCGGCGTTCGTCCCGGAGCGGTTAAACTTTTTAATATGAGTTACGGCTCGCACCCCTTCTACCCCACATCCTCGATATGGTGACGTTCGCAGGAGACGGGCACTTGATCATCTTTTCATTCGTTTCATTCACTTGGGATATGGAATTTTTACGGTTTCGGTCGTTGTATGTAGCAGTAGCTTCAGCCTCCCGTGCCGAGAGACGATCGGCGTGGTGATTGGCCGCCAATGCGGCATGAAATGGCACAAAAACCCATTGCCCAGTTCGTTCGTTCTGGACCAGAAATGGTGTGTGTCAGTGTCGATATCGCCAGCGCACCTTCTCCGTTTGGCCGCACAGCGTTTAGAGATGTATTGTGCTCTCAGACTTAAGACTCGGAGGAATCCTGAAAACGGAATCGAACATCCAAGCATCACGTCAGAACTCTTACGATACTAGCGCCCGGTCGGGGAACTAATAAAGGATATTACCAGAAGGCGGCACCTTTACCTGTGTTTTCCACTTCAGCGGACTCGCATGAGGACAAACACGCTGCGATGGGATCTTGTCCACATGCGTGAAAATCCTAAAAAGCGGCTGCTAAAAAAAAGAATCGGGCACAGAAATGGACGATAAGGATGATCCGGACGAATAGGCTGTAAGAGTGCTGATGAAGGTAGATTACAGTGGCACAAACAAGACAAGGACACAGAAATCGACATTCACATGCGAAGGGTATGCCGATAGCTTTGTCATTTCAACAGTTCTTCCACAACTTTATCTTCCGATATATTTGCTACGTTCGCCCCGCGGTAGTTCAGCCTCCTAAGGACATCGATCTGTCCGTGAAGGGAGAAGAGCGGTCATGAGCGACAGCAAGGGGAAAAATACTGGCAAGTCTGATACGCACGACTTTCGACCGCTCAAACCCGAGCCCCTCAAATTGATCTACATGTGCCTTCTCAAGCCCGGCGATTGCGACTTCATCTCTCTGCGGCTCCTTGGGAAGGACTTTGCTTTTCGAAGCAGAGGCTCCGGCGTAGGTTTGGGTCCAATATCTCGCCGTCTCCTCAAAGCTACGCTTGCTCGTCGTGTAGTGTTTGGCGACCTCAGCATCTTGAGGGTCATTCGGTTCAGGAGAACACAAAAGGGACTGGAGCGATATCAAGGTGGACTTGAGGGTGAGAACTGGGGACCAGGCATCCTTCAGAATATCGAGGCAAATGGCACCGGAAGCTGAGGAGATGTTGGGATGGTACACCTTCGTGATGAACTTCATCTTGACTGGTTGGAACGGATACGATTCTGGGATCACGATATCCTGCAAGTGCGGTTCACAATACAATCGGCAACAAAAAAAAAGAAGGTGCCCTGACCACTTCGAAAGTCCCGCCCTCATATGGCGTATCTTTTGGCCCCGGAAATGATCCCTTGAGATGAAAAGGAGAGTTATCAACGAGATCGATACTGATGTTGGAAGATCTATCATTCTTGCAGTCTAAGCAAATGTGTGAGTCTTGAAAACCCTAACGCCACCCAACCACTGACCTGCAATTTCCTTGTTTACTCGACGGAGACGGGCATCCATGATTGTATGATATTCGAGAGCGCTGTAATATGTAGCAGGTGCGGTCAAGTGCAAGGAGTGCGGTGACTTGAAGAGTTGGTCTCGAACAACAAGATCTTCTTTTCTAACCGAGTCACGTGACTCTATCGCATTGTCCGAATCGATCCAAAACTGATCAGAAAATCCTCCACGTCCACAGAAGATATCATCAAGCCCCCCCAAGAACTTGTTGTCATGGCATCTTCAATGCGCGAAAAGATGGAAGGCTTTGTAGACAGTCTCCAACATGACATCGTCATCGCGCTCGAGCAGCTCGACCCCAACGCACCAAAGTTCAAGCGTGACGCCTGGGTCAGAGCAACCGGAGGTAGAGGCCTATCATGCGTCTTCGCCTGCACACCCGAGGCTGGTCAGACGACCTCTGCGCTGGAGACGAAACTCGAGAAAGCTGGAGTAAACGTGTCCGTTGTGCATGGCATTCTCCCCCCCGCTGCCATCAAAGAGATGAGGGCAGATCACTCTTCCCTTCCCTACGACGAAAAGACGAGCCTTCCATTTTTCGCAGCAGGCATTAGTCTTGTCATACATCCTCGCAGCCCATTCGATCCGACTGTACACGCCAACTACCGCTACTTCGAGATCACCGAACGCGCTGGCGAAGGAGAACAGACAGGAAAGATCCTTGCTTGGTGGTTCGGCGGTGGATCCGATCTTACACCGTCCTACCTTGATGAAGACGACGCAAGACACTTTCACGGGACTTTGAAGAAAGCTTGTCAGAATGACGAGCTATACGACGCATTCAAAATATGGTGTGATGAATACTTCTTCATCCCCCACCGACAGGAGACTCGCGGAATCGGGGGACTGTTCTTCGATGACCTCTGCGGCGAGAAGCATTCCCGCATTTCGGACGGAGTTCAGAGACCAAGAGAGCCAGAAGAGATCTTCGAGTTCATCTCCCGCCTCGGATATGCTTTCATCCCATCATACATCCCCCTTCTGCAGAAGCGCCGTGACGTTCCTACAGACCATCATCGCCGATGGCAGCTTCTACGCAGAGGGAGATATGTGGAGTTCAACTTGGTGTACGATAGAGGCACCAAATTCGGACTGAAGACACCTTCTGCGCGGATCGAAAGCATCTTGATGAGCTTACCAGAAACCGCGAGATGGGAATACATGTCAGAGGTTGGTGCACAGGAAGGGAGCGAGGAGGAGCGGATTATAAGTGTGTTGAAGAATCCTAAAAGTTGGGTGTAACGGAAGTTAGACTCTTAAACTACAAATCGTGTGCTGAAAGCTCCAAACGGGGTTTTAGACCAATCGCATTCTTGTATTACACAGAGTCCGAAACGTACACTCAAGTCCTGATTCGTACAGTAATCTACAAAAGTCCTGATTGTGCATGATACATCAATCGCTGGTAGGCTTGTTCACTTCCTGCTGGGTTTTGCCCTTCTCGTTGACGGCATTGCCTGTCACAATCATTAGCAAGTGGCTCGGGACGTCCATGCGTAAAACTAACCAGAGGCTTGCTGAGACTTGTCACCAGTGACGGCGCCGACCACAGAGTCTTTGTAGCCCCCCACCCTGTCGGTAGTGCCTTCGACATAACCCTTGCCTTGAGCGGCCTTGTACTCTCCTTCGCCGCGGGTGTGCTCCTCTTTGCCCGACTGCGTCCAGGACTGGGAGCCCATCATATCGCCAACCTGCAGCAACGTTAGCCCGCGTCAGTGTGACTAGGAGAGAACGTACGGTCTCGACGACCGATCCCTTTACCGAGTGGAGCTGACCAGACATTTTGCTGCAACGTTGGTCAGTTCCATTGGTTGTCCCGCCGTCACCTCGACTACTCACCTGGGGTCCTGGTTGGATGAGTTGGAGCTGAACATGTTTGATTGCGGGATAGACAGTAAAGTAAAGTGAAAGATGCGTGTGGAGATGGAGAAAACTGTGCGATGGAGGATGAGGTTGAACCTCCCTCCTTATATACCGTCCAAGAGCACAGTACGCATTAGGAAAGTGTAGTCGATGACATCATAACTGGTTCAGTGACGTAGTACGAAGAGCACGATCGGAGAGCGCTCCAAGGATATTGGCGCGCTATGTGTCAGCCACGCCGCACATCGATTTCAAATGAACCACTAGTGTGCTGCGGGTCTCAGCCTGGAAATACCATTGTAGTCCGAGTCTGCAAAGAGAATTCCTCACCATACAGTCGACTTGCCGCAACGTTTGTAATGTGATCACTTGGAATTCCTGAGGAGAGGTCGTTCCTCCCAGTCAGGCTCAGCAATTTAGTTATTTAAAAAGAAATTATTGTTTGCGCTGAGCACTGAGCGGCGTACCGTGACAGTACTGGAAGGCACTAGAAGTTGTACATGAAATTCCAGTGCGCCACGTTCCATTGTGCGGCACCTCCGCCGGTCGACGACGATCGAGCTCACCTCGGAGCCGTCTCAACAGATACGGAAGACTCTTGAACATTCCTGAAATTCCATTGTCATTATCTCGTAAGAGGCAACATTGTCTTTTCACAGACATTTCAATAAGTGTACAAGTTTGGCGTATCTCCAACCAGATCTGCTTCTGACGGCACAATTTCCCGATTCAATGATCTTTGTTACCGTATGGCTACATGCGCGAATGAAGGCAATCATTCCGATGCATAGGGGCGATGACACACTATGTACGATCATCAACCGGGCAAATTTTGGAGAAAATGAAAATACGGATTAAAGTTCCCTCCAGGTTTCTTCGGCCTTGCAATCGAAGTCCAGAACGTACGTACCACGAGTCACGGTAATAACCGTCCTCTCAAAATCGTTGACAAAGATTACCCGCCGCAATGATGGACAATAAAGCCGAAGCTCGCTCGCTAGTGCACACACGCCAGTCGGAATAGGTGGCGTTGGCTCCCACTCCGAAACATCCACTTCAACGCATTCGAGAAAACAGAGTCTCCGCAAAAGTCCATAAAACTTGAGACGCTTCATAAATGCGTCAATCGACGATGACCCTTGACTCGAGGCAGAGAGCTACGTACAATATGGCCGTCGACGGGCAGCACAAATGTTCCGAAGTATCGCAGGTCATGCACCTGATGTTGCAAGTTTACCACAGATTCGAGGAGCTCCGTGCAGAACGAATCACTGTAGCTCGAATCTGCGATATCAAGTGAACGCAAAGGGCGCGTCGTCTCCTTCAACTTTGAAAACAAGAGCGACAACTCCTTCTTTTTCTCCGGGAGTCTAGTCCTAGAGAAGCATGTTTTGAGACGGGAGATAGGCCGGGCGGGAACCAGGGAACAAGCAGCTTCAGTAAAAGTGCACTCCAGGGTGGATAGATTTGGAAGAGCGCCAGGGTTCAGGTATGATGATATGGGCGTGGATGTTTGGGTAGTATCATCGGGAATGGGATAATCTATGATATACAAGTCATCGATGTCGGCTTGAGTGTTCAGAAACGATACAAGATGAGTATCCCACTGCAAGTCACAGTGAAAGGTATGAAGCCTGAAGGTGGTCCCACTGAGAATCCAAGCCTGAGCAATATCACCTCCATTGTCGAGATGGAGGTTTAGGATGTGTAGGCCCGTCATTTGGCGGAGCGCGTTGGATACAGTTGGCCAAAACTCGGTTGGCAAACAGACCTCGGATTGGGATCCGCCGTCATCCACGTCGCTGACGAGAAGTGTCAACGATTCGACTATCAACGCAAGACGGGGGGTCCTCGCAAACAGACTGCACATTCTGAAGGTGTTCCACGCATCCGATGCGTAAATGGTGCTGTACAGTACCCGTTCAGCTGCCCGTTGAAACCTCTTGTTTACCCTGCACAGGGTGCATAGATCCGCTTTACTTTCCGCATGCTGAGCAATGAGACCACAAGACTTTAACGACAATTCCATGTGACAGTGATGTTCTGCATTACCTGGAATCCATCGGGTAAAGTTCAGCTCGACAAAATGGGATTGGTTACTTACCAGCAGGAGTCGGTGATCGTGACAGGATGGCGACTCGTGGGACGAAGATGGAAGTGAGAGGTACTTGTCCTAGCGTTTTTTTTTAGTTTGACTGGCACCACTAAAACGTTAACCTTTCGAAATGGACTGCGGGAACGTCGCTAGTTGCGGATGGGCATAATTACATCATCTCGCATCTTTTGCGATCTGAGTAAACTTGGATTCGGAGTCCATTTTCACCTGCCCGAACAGTCACCCTGTCATGTGAAGAGAAAAGAGATGACCGGGATTGGAAGGTTTGATACCGTGATCGTTGGATTATGCCAGTGGGAACCCTCCACGCGAGAGTCATGTGGCCACACCTGGGTTTGCGTGTGATAAACCGGTAGTCGTTTTACAACGAATAAGCCACGTTGACAGGCACATGGTCCAGTGCAAGAGCACTAGTAATATTAATACTACGCAGTCTCAAGAAGCACGGGAACGTAGCAAGCTTGAGCTTCAACCGCATGTGGCAGTATAGCATGTCCATAGGCACACCAGCCCTGAATATGATTAAGATAACAAATAATTCAAGATTGAATCACGCACATTCGAATAGCTTACACTTCTGGATGTCCTATTTCCGCTAGTAAGCATGTGAAAACATGCCGGCTGTGGGCGTCCCGCAGCAGTGTTGGGAAGACCGGCGCCATGATAAAACCTTTGTTTCATCTGAGTCCCCAGCCAGAATGCATGATGACCACCATTAGTTGTATTATATATATATTGGGATCGGCGGGTATATGATCGTCTTTCTTCCCAAATCATGTGGTGTTGGAATTGCGATAAGTGCATCTTTCATTCACCAGTCAAACATGTCAACTCAGCACCCACCTAGAAAGAGGACACATTGACTTCGGGCACCATGGGGTACCTCCTTTAGATTTATGCATTTGAATGCCGAGGCTAGACCAGCATGGTGTCGCATTCCTGCTAGAATAAACATGTGAAACGCCACGCAGAACGTTTAGCAAGGAAGTGTGCTGTTTTCTGTCC